>JANZLF010000221.1:5388713-5399931 GCA_026546835.1 Erythroxylum foetidum | reverse complement strand
ACCTAACCAATAACCATCTACCTCATTCTTGTGTTAGGTAAAACCAAACCAATCTATATGTACACTAACTATGAAATGGTGCATCTACAATTAGTGGTACACCATATTATTTCTATCTTTTATAACAGAAAAATTATTATTGACCTAGAATTACACAGTGGAAGCCAATATACAGCTCTGGCACCAAGTGGAGCAGTTTGCACGGTGGCTAGTATGAGTTCATCAGATCAGGATCATGATACTACAATAATTGATACAAAACAATGAAAAGAATGAATCCTGGCAATGCTAACAAACTTTAGTTGCATTGTATGTCTACCTTCTTTTGGATGTACCGAAATATCTGCATGACAGAGGCTTTTGACGAACTGCCAGAGTTTATACATAATCTTGCTATAGCTAGAAGACTTTTAAGCTCCCTGGAGTTGTAACTGTTCCCAAGATCAGGGTCTATCATCTTGTGAATAGAGCTGCCAAAGCGATATTCTTTGATCCATTGGATTAAATCTGTGCTTCCTTCTGATGATTGACCAGTTATTAGCTCCAAAATAAGCACGCCTAGCTGAAAAATTATGTTCCCACATAGCTGATCCACGGAATCTGCAATCAGTAAACAGTTAAATAAGCAATCTAGTGGAATCTCAAAAGTGATGCATTATACTCAACCCCTCACCTTCTGAACATGAGTCGTTGGGCATTGCCGCATAATTTCCAAGAGAGCTAAGGAGACCAACATCAGATAGCTGTTCCAAGAAAAATTCAGATGTCCATTATTTGAGACAGGTGCAGAATCCAACAACTAAACCAGTAAAATTACCTTTGGGGTGAAGTTCTGGTCCAGCATTATACTGCCTGAGTTTAGGGAGACATGATATGTTGGCGGACTGTTAAAGCGAAGGAGATATTCCTGCAGTGTTATAAACCATCTGTCATTGACTCCTTACAAGTGTCTCAGTGCGAGCAAAGCTATTGATCTTATGGAGACCAGACAAAATGCCGAACTAGCTGAATTTATAGAATCATTCACATTTCTAAGAGCACAGAATAAAGTTCTCTTAGTTAGATGGTCTGTTGTTATTGAGATATGCTTTTAAACTTCAGATAGAGAAGCCTAAAGGTTCAGATATCGGATTGCACATTAACAACCCGTTCATGCACAGAACAAATCCCTTTCGCAAATAATGAATAAGGAGCTCAAGCATGCATTGATTATGCAGCAGCAATGAATGTTGAGAGAAGATTATGTGCATCCTACCTTGGTGACTTACCAATGCTGCTGTCACACCACTGGCTATTTGTAACCTTGTCCTCCAATTTAAAGGAGTTTTAAGAGGATCTGCCAAGATCCAACACTTAATGATTATTAAATTTGGTAAACCATATTTCACATAAAAAGCTCTTATCCGAGTTTTACCATTAAGACGTTCCTTTAAGCTTCCATTTTCTATATTGTTAAACACTAGCAACCTGCAAAGTTAATAGCATAACCAAGATGTGTAAGATGAAATACAGATCACACTAGAGAAGTAAAAGACTATTGGCCATAGCAGAAGATGACATTTTTCCTCAAGTTAGGATCATCACCAATTTTCAACATATAATCTTGAAACATCTTCAATGTCATCAACAAAATTTAGGCAGCACTCCAGCTTAGAAATTTTGATCATATTAATCCAAGGCTTTCGGCACAACTGTTGGCTAAAAGTTGAATCTCACTGACAATACTTAACAGATTCTTTCGATTGCCTTTTGTTGTGTAGCAGTATCATCAATCTTGTCTCAACTCTCTACCTCTGATTTAACTGCTAGTTAATTGGTTTAGTCTTTGCTATTGTTTCAGTAATTGTTAGGCAAAGTTCCATTATGTGAACTTAGATGCCACTAACACCTCTAACCCCAAACCTTGATACTGAAACCTGTTTGAATGTTCATTAGTTATCCATAACTTGTTTCCTCTTGTCTCCCGTGTCTGTTTCTGTCTCCCAGCTAATGCATATGCTAGAAAGCATGTGGACGCAATGGCCTAACCGCAATGTAAATGTACAGATTCCAAATCTTATCTACTCTTTAGGGCATTGAAAACAAGAACTGACTGCACCTCAGGATATGTAAAGCAATGTGAGAAAATTAGCATGAAACCTCTTTTTCCCTGCTGAAAATCCTCGAAGTCCAAGAATGTGACGATGATGCAATTTTACTAGAAGTTGCAGTTCTTTTTCAAACATACCATCCCTTTGATCAAAACCTTTTACTTCTTTCACCAATGCAATATCCCCATCACAAAATCTGGCTTTGTAAGCAACACATCGAGAGTTTCCATAGATTATCCTATGGAAACTATCGGTGGCCCTCTTTATATCTTTGTATGGGAAATGCTTTAGTAATGATACTTCGCCTGCAATTACTACATATTAGCTTGAAAGTAAAGATTTCACTATCACATGCAAAACAGAAGCTTCAAAGGAAAACATATCTACAATAGTGAACTGGTTTTGAGAGGCTCTTATTTTTCTGCTGATTTTGACAACTTATGGGCTGCTTGAGATCTTATAAGCTACCAGGAATCGTACATGATTCCTTGATAAGTGCAAACATAGGCACAGAAAAAACTGAGTTTTCTCTCGAGGAAGTTCTTACCAACCTAGACAACACTGCAAAAGGAAATCATCCTCTCATTCCCTTTTAGGATTCTCTACTTCTAAAAGCAAATTAGTCCATGGGACCACATTTAGTGAAATTATTTTCTACAGATCTGGCTGAATTATGACATGATAATGCTACGTGATTCAAACAGTCAGACCGGTTAAAACTACTATACTATCTGAAAATTTGAAGCCCCGAATAGAGCAGAGCAGTTCGATCAAGTCATCACCAAATGGCACCCAATGTGAAATCGTAAGCAAATTGATTGATCAAATTATCCCATTTCTTTCAAATGCACATACAATCAAACATAGAAAGAGTTGAGCAAGATCTTGATTAGACGAGAAAACAAGAAGAAAATTGAAAACCAAAGGGCGTAAGGAAAAAGAGAAAAAGAAGTACAAGCTGACCAGAACGAGATCGGCAAAGCCAACCATGAGGATGAGGCCTGAACTTTCGGATGAGGCGGTTGATGTCCATTTGGAAACTAACCCAAGTAACAACTTTGTGTATTGGTTTTCGTTTTTGGTACGAAATTTGGTAGCAATAACATTAGCAGCAGCAGCAGCAGCAGTGGTAAACAAAGATAAAGTCCAGAACAATTTCTTTTACTTTCTTTTCCAGTACTTGGCCCCTCACAGCCTGTTAGTTGCTGCTGCTTCATTACTCTGATGAGTTCATCACTATAAAGGAAAAAAGAATAGAATCAGACAGCCCCACCAACGTCTCTCCGTCAATCGGCAAATTGACTGCTTTATCCTTCTAATTTTTACCGAAGCCATTGATTCACAATTGTAAAAGCTTAGTTTCTCCACATGGCAGACAAAGTGGCAGTTCAATTTGCTTTATTACTGCGCCAGAACCTGCCTACTTCCTTTTTCTTGACTTGAACAAGTGACACATAAGACTGCTCCTTTGCCTTAGCCACACCTACTCATACAGCTTTCTGCTACAACGGGGAAGGACACGCTTCTTTATTTAATTTCTCTTGTAAAAGGACGATGTCGTTGCCTTTACTGCCTTTGACTGATGCTAGAGACACAAACCAAACTTTTAAGAGACTCAAATGAAACAAGAGCAAGTAATGGTTGAGCCAAAGGAATTGTTCCAACAATACATATCTATGCATAAACCAGTCACAACCTCATTCACCTAATGCTAATACCGTTGAAGCTGGGAGAAAGCAAATGGATCAGATAAAACATGGAACAACATCCGTATATAGCACCAATCTGCCCTAGCAAAAGTTGAATTTCCATTATTTGATATCCCAGTTGTGTACAGTTGGATACTCAGTGCAGAACAATTCTTCATAATAGACTGCACACCTCCACAAATGAAAGTTAGGATAGTTGGAACTCATGTAGATGGAATTGCTGCAGAATTACAATAACTATTTCTAAGATATAAGTGGACTAGTAAGAGTGTAGTGCTACTCAAGCTAACTTGTAACGGATTATGCAAACGATTGGAATGACAGTTACTGCTAATGCTCTGACGTTTGATTGGAATGACAGTTGCTGCTAATACTTTTGACATTTTCTTTAGGGATCTGATATAGTCTTCAGTACTCAATGATTACCTAATCTTGAATGAGATTCTATAGTCTTGAGTACTCAATGATTACCTAATCTTGAATGAGATTCTATGTAACTTTAGCAAACAAACTATGTTGTTCAACTAGCGAAGCAATCAATTGCCGCTTAAACAGGATCATATATGTAGAAATGGCAACAGGTTGGATCGAGTTAGGAGGCCCTTGTGCTCTAAACTTTTTTTGAAGTCTGATCAAGTTTAAGAGGTTTGGGTTAAGCTTGAACTCGATTGGGTTGCTCGATTTCAATCCGGTTTAAACAATTCGGATAAAGTTTAGGTTCAATTAGGTCTTAATTGAACTGTACGTTGAGATTGACATTCACTTTATTGCCGGTAACAATTAGTTTGAAAAAATACATTTTCATTTTTCACCTCTTCAAGTGGGCTTCACTTTACATCTTTTGTCTTTTTGGTTCAAGTGTCTTTATGTCACTGGTCCCATGAACGGGCCACTGTCCATCAATTCAACTGGGGAAGTCTAAACTTCCAGCTCTCAAAATTTCAGAAACTTTCTCTGTTTCTTGCAACTGATGGAGGGTGTCTCTGCATCTGTATCATTGATTTCTTGGTTAAAGCAAAGCTTTTTGATCCTCGTAGCAACCTGTCTTCTCGTTCAGCCTATCCTTGGCACTGTTGTCAAGTATTGTGGTCAGTCTTTCTTCTACTACTTGATTCAAACGTTTCCCTTCTCGCTTTTGACTGGGTAGCCATGTATAAATCTTAGTTCACTCTCTGTAGTAAAAAGTTTCGCACTTTGGGTTCTAACTAACATCTTTTTCAAGTTGATTATTTTTGAACTTGTTTTCTTTGATTTATTGGGTGATTGATGGTTGCCAAAATTTTCAATTAATTTTATGCAAAATTAGGTTTTTTTATTGCAATTAATCAGATGTTAATGTATTGAAACATGAGCAGACAAAAAAGGGGATTATGGTGTCGAAGTCCAGGGAGTTGAAATATTCCCCAATCCTGTGGTAAGTGGCAAGCCAGCCACCTTTAACATCTCAGGTTCTACTGGTAAGTTCTCATTGCTTGTCTTTCTCCTCTCTTTCTCTGGCTCTATATGGATTTCTTTTCTCTTTCGGGCCTTTTAACATCTCCTTGTTATTTATTTGATCATTCATCTGGACAGCGTTATTGTTGTGATTTGCTTATGTTCTTTTCCTTTTGGATATGCAAATATTTTCTTATGGAGCATGATAAGCTACTTGATGATACCCATTAAATTTTTCTTAGTGAAGAACTCTTTTACTAGCTTCTGCTATTCAGTTCTATGAATGGAGAGGCACAAGCATTCTCTACGAACTGCTATTCCTCTGTTAACAAGCAGATTTTAGAATTTATAGACAGTTGAGTAATGATAAAGGATTGTTCTGTTTATCTTGATTAATGATTCTTGCTGCACGGAATCCTTGAGGTCCTCATGGAGGAGCAAATGCTTTTGACAAAGCAATCCAAGCAAATATTTGCTAATTCATGGAAATTTCGATTCAAATAAGTTGTGGTTCTCATAGAATACAGAAATATGAGACCTTTATGGATTAAACTGAGAAGATGAAGAAGAAATTAGATTTCTTCGTGAATTGTGATATCAATCTGGAAAAAAAAGAGAATAGAATTCACTGCTACACTAATGCCAAGTCAAATTGGTAGACCTAATACATATCAAATATCATGCGACCATCTGTTTGCATGGAGGGTCATGGTGCCATTGCTTGAACCAAGATATATAAGCTACATGGCGGTTTGAATTGATTTGTTGGTCTTGATTGAGATCTTATCTTGTCTTTCTTGTGAAAATTTAGCATTCTAAGTATGACATCAATACATATTTTCGACTTTTAAGTGGAGAGACACTTCTCTTTTTGTTTCGTTCATCACTTTGGTCGACACATACATTAATTGGAAAATCCTGATTTAATTTGCACAAGGATCCTTTACGTCCGACATCTTATAGCCTTTTCGGTCCATCTCATTCACTATTTCCCATTGCATTTGTTAGACATGTAAGTGTTGGTTTTCCTTTCTGGCAGTTGGTTGATAAATGGTCCTTTGTGCAGGTCAAGCTATATCTGGTGGCAAGGTGGTTATTGACGTTTCTTACTTTTCCATTCATGTCCATACTGAAATCCATGACCTTTGTGAGGAGATATCATGCCCAATTACTGTAGGCAGCTTTGTGCTCTCCCACACACAGACATTACCTGCATTCACTCCACCTGTAAGCTTCACACAAAAAACCTTTCAGTTCTATCCTCCTTGTTCCTACGATTGTCCCCTCCAGGGCCTCTCTTTAGGAAAAGCTTAACATTCCAAACTTGAATGCTATCCATGCTTATGTAATAAATGTTCTTGGCTTAAGTCTAAATTTTTCTTCACCATTTTTGTCACTGGGCAACAAAAAGTATGTTTGAGATGTTGTTTACTTGACAAGTAGGTTATTCTTTTGAGGTTAATTTCATGTGCTTTTACTTCTTACAAACCACTTTTTTGAGCTTGCAAATCAATCCCTGAAGAATAAGTACTTCCAACTTCACAATTTATTGGATTCTAGTTTTATATTCTTCAACTTTTATGGAAGAAACTTAACGATTTGCTTTATGTTCTCATACTAATATCTTCATTGCTTTTTACCTCTTTATCTAGCTCTGGGTGCTTTGATCTGGTTCACTAAACACTGTTAATATTGTTTTCACAGGGATCTTACACTCTTAAGATGACAATGAGAGACGATAAAGATGAAATACTGACTTGCGTTAGCTTCAATTTCAAGATTG
This sequence comes from Erythroxylum foetidum, assembly GCA_026546835.1. NCBI lineage: Eukaryota > Viridiplantae > Streptophyta > Magnoliopsida > Malpighiales > Erythroxylaceae > Erythroxylum > Erythroxylum foetidum. The sequence continues at coordinate 5,392,915 of JANZLF010000221.1, read as the reverse complement.
GCTTCGGAAACTCGGTCTCTGAAGATTGAACCTTTACCAAACTTAAAAAAGCATCTTCTTATCTTACACTTTCTTCTGAGGAAGTTGTTCCACATGCATGCTTTTGCTTTAGGACTTCATGTCATTAAAATTGAATCTATATATATATATATATATGTTTTAAATGTAATCGCACGCCGACCAATATAGCTTTAACACATATTAATGAGGAATAATGAAATTAGTATAATTTTATATTTTAGTCTTTATAATTAGTTATAGCTTTTTACTTGTTAGGATTAAAGGTTGCATACTATTAAACTTTTTTAGATAAAGAAAAATGCATTTTATAGAATTTTATTATATAAATCCACAATTCAAAACTTATTATAGATAATAATTAATAAATTACAAATTTTAATTAAATATTGCATGTAAGGTGTGCTAACCCTTCTTGTAAGAGCCTAAGGCAATTAAAATTTTACCTGTGGATCGAGAACTAGTTAGATCCTCAATGATGAAGTGTGCTCGTTTGGCCCATCTATAAAGTGATGGGTCAATTGGGCCTTTATAGAGATAGAGGTGTGCTTGTTTGGTCCTTCTACGGATTTCCTCTAATTAAAAAAAAAAAAGAGCATTTATATGTTTTGCCGAGGAAAAACAATTAGTAGGGCAATAAATATAATTAAGAGCTCTTGTCATCGACTTGTCCCCTTTAGAACCGACAGTATATTAAATGTTATTAAACTAAACTTGGATAATAATTCAATTCAAAACAAAACGCCAATCCGAAGAATCCTAGAGCTCTATGACTCCAACACTTTTGCTGTTTTGTGGATTAGGACCGGATACTGTTCTTATTACTTTGTTTCAAATATCTTCTATAAAAATTTATCTATTCAATGAGCTTACAAAAATTGGACGATTGAGATTCTACCATAACAGAGAGTACATCAAAATTGGGAACAGAATATCTTGCATATATGGATTATGCTCATGAAATCTTTTGTACCATAAATGGTATTTCAACCTTGTTCCAAACAAATTTGACTGTACATTTGTTTGGATTATATATAAATATGTAGATGAGATTTAGTAGAATATGATAATAACTGGTTTATTGGAACAGAACATCTGATTTGTATTATGTCTCTACTCCCTTATTTCTTCAATAAGGCAAGATTTCTACTTCTTTTATATCTTGGCAACGAGACAACATAATGTCTTTTATCAGCTTCTTATAAATAATGTTAGCAGGTCTCACAAGAGTTGTTCTCAATTTAACCCTGCATTAAAGTTAAAACTACTTAAACAAGAAATTTAAATTTTAAAAAGTTTAATTAGTATTAAACTGTTATAAATAAAATTGCGAATATTGTATCGGACTTGGTACAAGATTGAGTTCGAGGTACTGTACTAGTACTAGTCAATATCATATACCGTTTTAGATAATTTTTTAAATTTATTAAAAAAGGCTCTAAAGTTTTTTAAAATTTGCAAAATATTTTATTGGTATATTGTACATTTGTACTGTATACTTTACAAGTTTCAGTTCTGTCTCCAAAAATTATAATAATAATCACAATTATTATAAATAATAATAATTTTTAAATATTCCACATATAAATAATAACTACAATTAATATAAAAAAGACAATCATCATTATACAAATATAAAATTAAGAATAATACAAAATATTTAAAATATTACAATAATATAATTTCATCATTTTAATAAATAATAATTATATCAAAACATCTAATAAAAAGAATAATAAATATTCACAACTCTTAAACTATTACAATTTACAACAAAAGTTCGTGATAAGTAAACAATCAAGTTGAAATTAAACCTGAAATAAAAACATTTACAATTACATTACATATGTATAATTTAATATAAATATCAAATATAAGTAAAATTAAAAGAAAAAAACAAAAACTTAGAACGAAATTCAATCGTCTACGAGAGGATACCCGTTATAACTGCACTGACTCCAATTATCATTTGGTACAAAATCATCATCATTAAGAAGAGCTTCATCATTATTATCATTCAAATTTAATGCTCCAAATGACACATCAATGATTTCTCATCTAAGATTATCTTCCAAGTCATTAACATATACCAAATTTGGTTCTTCAGAAACCTAATATGCCAAAGGATCAATATTATCAGTGAAAATTAGATCAGTTGAACTACTTGTGCTATTAATAATGATAATAATGATAATAACATATCTTTCTCGAAGCTTTAAATTGTAATGAACAAAAATCAAGTCATTCAACCTCTTATGCTCCAATCTATTCATTTTTATGGAGTGGATAAATTCAAATACGCTCTAATTTCATTCACAACTTGTTGCGCATATACATTAACTTAAAATCCAAATTGCAAACCTTTTCAATTATGGAACACTATTTTCGAATTGATTTTACAAGAAATTGTAAGTCGTAAGATAACAAAAGTAATGTTATAAACAAAATAAAGTGTTAATTAATTTCAACAAATAAAAAAAAGGAAATAACTAATACTTGGAAAAAGTTTTCCTCTTTATCGAATAGCAATTGACATTCTAAAATCCTTATAAGACAACTTTTAAAGTTCCATTTGTGAGCTTAAGAGATCTTGCATCGCATCAATGCTAACAATTATTGTAATAGTTAAAAGCATTCATCTATTAACTTCAGCTTCCTTGATAAGATCCAGTTTAAAGTAGACACTAGGATTCAAAAACGCCCCAGTTGCAAACAACGGAGAAGAAAGTCATTTTTCCCTTCTCTCATTAATGTTTGAAAGATATAGTGTGTACAAAGAGGGCCTATGTTTAAATTGACCTTGATTGTTTTCGTCGCTCTCTTCATGATATTAAAAAAACCCATTGTTGGCTTTTCTTTAATATCAGTCAAGCGAAATACTCTCACTAAAAGCTTACAAACTCCGATAACAAATTGACATTAAGACCAAAATTCTCTATCTTTCAGTATAATTTTACAAACCTCCACTTCATCATTAGACCTAATGCGCTGAGATGCTCCACTTATCACTTGTAAACATTTGTTTTAACTCTTTATTCATCATCATAAAAGACTGAAGGGATAAAAAATTTGTTGCAAATCTTATCACAACAGGATGACACAAATTCCTACCATTGGTAAATTTCTTTCTTATTAAATTTAATACACATGCACGATTATAAATGAATTTTGTCACATTTTTTACTTTTTGCATAGTCTCATCAATAACAGGAAAATACCTAGGATCTCCTATATTCTTTAAAATACCTAGGATCTCCTATATTCTTTAGCATTGGGTCAATTCAATGTACGCACAACAAGTCCAAAAAAAGAATTATACTTATTCTGCAACATTTTTCCTGCCGCTTTGTAAGCGAAATCATTCTCAATAATAAACTGAATAATATTTTCTGGACTTATTTTATTCACAACTTCATCAAATATCGCAAACAAAGTCTCAGTATTCCTAATAAGGCCAGATGCAACAATAGATTTAAAAAACAGAGTCATTTGTAGAATAAACCAAAAAAATTAATAATAGGTTCTTATCTCCTATTTATCCAACCATTACATATGATTGAACATTCATAAGTAGCCCAATTCACTCTTCTATTTTGCCAAATAACTTTTAATTTCATAAACATAATAACTCAAAAGTTTACCTCTTAAGTCATCAATCGAAGGACCTTTGTATCCCATACCATAAGAAGCTATTGCATCCATCATAGGTTGATAATAATAAGACTAAATGATGAACCTATATCATACCACCATTTAGCTACTGCCATATCGAAATTGAGAGTCGCATCTCTTAATTGCATTGCACTACGAATTGAAGGTTGGACTCCAGGAATTGTTTGTAGTGCAAAAAAGCTAATCACCTGCCTTTTTCTTTTCATCACGTCAACTTCAGGTACTTCTTCTTAGACTTGAAATGGAGCACTTCTAGTACTAGTACCACTATCAGTTTCAGCATTTCTACAATCACTATAAAAACTAGAAAACAAACTTCCACTATCAATTTTAAAATTCAACCTTTCCCTTTTATCTCTCTCATATTGATATTCATGAAGCAATGTTGTCATTTGCCACTTCACATCATGACTTACTTTTTTACAAGGTTTCATATGTAACATCCCGTCACCAATAGGATGTGTACAGTTCCTCTTATACGTATTCTGTATACGTATTCTGCATCTGAATTT
>JANZLF010000221.1:5350655-5368122 GCA_026546835.1 Erythroxylum foetidum | reverse complement strand
ATCAAAATTGAGGAGGATTTGGAGGAGTTAGAACGTTTGGAAAATGGTAATTTTCTTTTTTTATAGCTTTATTATTTTATATTTCAATTTGTTATACATTGTGATATTTTTGCATGTTTGATTTACTCTCTGATTTATGTTCTTCTAATGTAGAATTGTCACAAATTTCTTTGGAGCTTGGATCTGGATTACCTGAAGTTTGATGACTTTCATGATTTAACAGACTCTATCAGCAGGCAGCAGCAAGTCAGCAACAAACACTCCTGGCTCCTGGTTTAGTTTACCAGGCAACTTTTCATGGCTGTTTTTTTCTTGTAAAATTAACAATCAAATTATGCTAGTCAATTGTAATATTTGGACTCTCTGTTTTTATATTATTCGGGTAACTTAAAATTTTCGGGCCCGGTAAGTTCGGGTTATTAAAATATTGGGTTCGGGCCGGACTTGTTTGGGTAATTACAATTTCGGGTTCGGGTCGGGAAATTTTGGGTAATTACAATTTCGAGTTCGAGCCGGGTAAGTTTCATTTTAGGTTCAGGCCGAAAATTTCGGGTAATTATAATTTCGGGTTCGGGCCGGGTAAGTTTCATTTTAGGTTCGGGCCGAAAATTTCGGGTAATTATAATTTCGGGTTTAGGCTGGGTAACATAAAAATTTTTTTGGGTTACTCGGGCTTTACCCGAATTATGCAATTTTGGTCCGATTAGTTCGAATGCTCACCCCTAATAGAACCTACTTACAATGGAACTTGCTTTTGCACAAAACATGAGTTTGTATCAAGTACTTGTAATTAGTGGGTTGGAGTGCATGTTTGTTAAGGTGTAATCTTGTCCATATATTTATATAAATCTTATATAAATATCTTAAAGAGATTTAATATGACAAAGTAGAAATTGGTTAACTGGAACAAAAAAATATAATATCATAATTAGTGTTAAAACAAAAAAAGATTGTGAATTTGAATCACGCAATTGATTTACTAAAGACATTTGCAAGGCGTAATTAACCAGAAACCAAATAAAGTGAAATCTTTTAATATCAATTGATTTAAATATCTTACTTAATTCTAAGTTCTTATATTTTCATGTCACATTTGCACGTGAATCTATTCGAAATAATCTCTCTATTAAGTAAAAATGAAATTGCGTACTATCAAATTTTTTTAAACCTCGCATCAGTACTAGATCCAATTAAGTGTTGATGACCAAGAAGTAAGAAGACTTAGTTCTAAGCTCTTATTTTATATATAAATTATATATATATATATATATAATTTATGGAGGCAAAATCAATGTACAAGACTAAATTTATTTTTATTAAAATTAGTCCACCTGCTAGTTTACATAAGTGGGAATCAAAATAAGTTATTCATCGGCAAAAAGTGTACTTTAGATTTTAAGATTTTTATCAAAATATAATTGAAGGTCAACATTTTGAAAATGTTTAAAATAAGTATTCATATTTTAAAAAGGTTTAATATGAAAATTAAACTAATAAAAATTTGATTGAAATTAATTCTTAATTCGTCGTGTGCTGCGTTAATAGAAATTTAATATTTTTTATTTCTCATGATATCACGAGTATGTCACATGATAAGATGAGATCTATTTTTTTAAAAAATATTATCATATTTTTAAATAATTTCTAAATTTTTTAATTAAAAATTTTAATTGAAATTAATAAAGAATAGTTGACCTAAATAAAATTATTTAATAGTAGTAGTAATTAATAATTTTGAGATTTAAAATTAGGGTTTTGATTAATTCAATTTAGACATGCAGCAAAAAGTAGCAATAACCACTTGACAAACATGATCATCGGTCAAATTTCCATCATCCAAACTTATACAGTAGAGAGAAGCCTCCTATGGTAACGGTTAAATAGTAAGATAATGAGCTACCAAGTCATCGACGAAGAAAGTTCCAATGCATTTGGTACTGCTTCAAGAGACAAGCTTGAGAAGGCCAAACTCGCTCGGGTGCTTCGAATTTAGATCTCCTGTTTAATTTTATGGTGTTTGATTGTATCGTATGAATTTCAATTATTTATTTATATGATCTTGTATAAGTCTTATATAAATAAATACAGATCTTATATAAATAAATAACTGAAATTCATGACTGAAATTAGTCCTTCACCGTGCAACTAACCTACTAGTCTTGTTAAGCATTTTCAGTTGACACGCATTCAATTCAGGGTCCTGACCATCTTATATTATTATTAACCAATTGCATTTCACTGATACTTGTGTTAAACTTCATGGCTTTATGTCGCTCCTTACTCTCTATCCCTCACTCTCTACTTCAACGTCGTTTGCTTCTTCTTTGCCCTCCTCCTCCTCCTCCTCTCTCCCAACTCTCAGTAGCTAGACGCTTCTCTTCTGAACCCACCACCATTAACAAAAAAATCGTCAATACTAAGGTTAATTTTTCCCTTTCCGATTCCGATTCCGATTCTGTTTCTGATGCCGAGCACGAGGACAAAACTGTTAAACTTAGAAACGAAATCGACACCGCAAAACTACCACCCCCTTACGACCCTTTTAACAAGAAGCCCACTATCGAAGATCCCGACGACCCCAAAGACCTCCAACTCATCTTCCACAAAATGCGCTCCGATGGTGGCCTCATCAACCATGCAGTCAAGATGTTCGACGCTTTGTCTAAAGACGGACGCACCCATGAAGCCCTCCAGCTTTTCTCTCAAATCAAGGACAAGGGTCATATGCCCGACGTTGTGGCCTACACCGCCGTCATCGAAGCCTACGCCAACGCTGGCGGTGGCCAGTCCAAAGAGGCTCACAGGGTCTTCCTCCGCATGCTTGCTTCTGGGGTTTCTCCAAATGCTTACACTTACGCAGTCCTTATCAAGGGTCTCGCTAACGACGGCAAGCTGAGTGAGGCCACCAAGTACGTGATTGATATGATGGGCAAAGGAATGCGACCCAGTGCGCCTACTTACACGGCCGTGTTCGAGGGTTTTGCTAGGGAGCACAAGGTTGAGGAGGCTAGGGAGTTTCTGAGGGAGTTGAAGGCTAAAGGGTTGGAGCCCGATGAGAAGGGTGTGAGAGAAGCTCTGAATAACAAGAGAGGTCAGTTGTTTAGGACTGTCATAAGCATCCTTTTCGACAAGTAGTTGTATTAGTACGAGTTGTTGTGGTCTTGTTAAGAGTTTGCCTTGTATGAAGTGTTGTTTTGGTGTTTCACGAGGAACTTCAGCACTTTTTTGTTGACAGTTTTTACTCGTAAGGAGCATTAAAACATCTAACTATGGAGTAAAGGAAGATACCATGCTTTTTTCCCCAACTCTGTTTATCCAAGAGTAGCTCGAAATGCAATTCAAAGCTCGAGTATGACAGAATCATTTCTCAATCTGTCTAAATCAAAGCTCGATTATGTACACATCTTGACTTAATATTTTGACAGAATATGCAAGAGTAAACATGAAAACTCAACTTATAGAAAGAACTATGCTAGACAGCTTGTTACCGAAGTACAAGGAGTTCAGACGCTTGATTGCTCCATGCCAAGCAGTTCCTGGACAGCATCCTGGGAGATGAACAATTCAGTAATTGATCCTTCCATCCTTCCAGTGCATCTTAACAGATTCTTTGAGTAAACAACTGCTCTTACTATAACATACTTCCATGACGGTACTTCAACTAATCTTCTCAACAGTCAATTGATGCTCAAAGTGTACTTCTTCATAGCTGAAATTATCTCCCATGCAAGCTTTTCATCTGCTGCAGACCAAGTGCAGCAAAAGAATAATGAAACTGAGCTTTCTCGAGAACTATCGAATACTCGATGATGGCAATTGTTTTTCGAGCATATGCATGCACTGAAGGACTCAACTTGAAGATGCTCCCCATGGTTAAGAAGGTCCACTTCAGAAAGTTGATCTGAAAGATTAGTGCACACTAGTTGAATCAGATGGCGTTTATGTGAGGGACCAAGGACATCAAGTGCTGTGAAAGGGACTTCCTTTAGAGTTTCTTCTGATCTGTCAACATGTACAGGGAAACAATAAGCAAATTGGAGCTCTTGTCTCTTCTGTCCCAACTCGAGCAAAAGATTATCTTGATGTATCACTCTTGCTTTTTTGCTCTTCTCCATAACCAAAATCCCTTCAGAAACTCTTTCGTCACTTACCCGAAGTCTAGAAATGGGATTTGGGTTTCCTACCGGTGACATCGATTCATCTTCACAACTCGAACTTAAAAATCTGAAATTAGGGTTTGTGCAACTGCGAATAAATGTTTCTGAAGCTTGTGCTCTCACAAAGAGGGTTGAAGGAATGCACACAGTATCTCCATTTGCAGGAACATAACAAGGGATCTTCAATTCAGACTGAATTTTTTCTTTAAGGGTACCCATTTTAGGTTTTTCGCCATGAACCAGTATCACATTCTTAGGGGAGAGAAACTTTACCAGATCCATAATCCCTTTGGCATCTGTATGCGGGCTGAAGGACAACTGATGAATCTGTAAGATTAAGCATATTATCAGGACTGTTCTACAGATGGACAAAATAGAAAACATTGAAAACATTGTCCATTTCCCAACATACACATGCACATGCATGCACAATGCAATCAACCTCCACGCCCGCTGCCCCCAACCGACAACCCAAAACATACCTTTGTTTGTAAAGAGAATGCAGTATCTATCTTCTTTGAGATGCATCAAATTGTGTTAACAAACACAAAGCCCAAAGACAGAGGAGATGAACATATACCTGGCATCGCACGTCAATTTGGATGTCCTTGTCCAAATCAACTTTAGTTGGTTTTCCTGACATCAACTTGTGTCCAATGGTTCCGGCCACACAATATCTATAAATTTTCGAAACAGAGTCAGTTAATATAATTGTAGGACCTGTAACCATGGGAATTATTATGATAGGTTTCTAACTGAAACATGGTCATCAGGCCTCCATGTTCAGCTTTACTAAAAGAAACTCTCAAACTTTTTGTCTTGTATACATAATGCCCAAAAGAAATGCTTCCATTTTGATTTTTCAAAGCACTATAGACGCCTAGCTTATACTTTTTATCTGGTTTATACAATTAAATGTGGAAGTACTAAACATTCAAGAGAATGATGGGATGATTGTTTTCAGACGAGTAAGAAGGATCCAAATAGACGAGTAAGAATGATCCAAATAGAATGACATCATGTTTAATTAAGAGATTCAAGAAAATCTAACACATGTTTAGTGCCTATATAAAATGTTGTAAACAATAGAATTTAGGGGCTCTAATCACTAGAGCAGAGAACCTTTTCTTCCTTATATTATTTCTTTCATTTCTTTGCCCTTGCATATTAATTATTATAAACATATTAAGTAGTTAAAGGGTACAATTTCAGAAGTATTATGCACAAGATGTAGCTTAAGATCCTATGCTTGGGAATTTGCTACTCTGTTTTCATGGATGGAACTGGTGGCTAATGATAGCTTTTCAAGTAGTCTCCTGAAAAGGAACAAAGAAAGAGTTAAGTAGCTTACCCAGGCAATGTGATGAGATTTTTCTCTGAAGGAGCCCAATGCTTAAACACTTCAAGTGAAAAACCACCACTGATCATCCCGGGTGTTGCAAAAAGGACACATGGTCCAGGAGCATTTATTAGAGAGCGTTCAAAGTTGCGAACTACAACATGCCAATCAATGAGTTATTGATGGAACACCTGAATATGTGTCTCTATGTTGCAAAGAAAACTTCTGTTAACAAACATCAGGTATACTATTTTCTATTGTTCCAGAACCAGGTAGAGTATTTACCATCTGCAGATGAGACTATAGCAGGAACCATACTAAAACTAAGAGGAAGCATTTCAGAAAGGAAAAGAAAATAAACTTGAATCTGAATAATCATGTAACTGAACAAGACAAATTGAAGAGGGAAAGCTATATTTCTGATTATAATAAATTATTGGAAAACTGAAGACGTTCTAAACATGTCTTGTCGCTGCTCATGTTAGCTTGACTGGATATCATACTTAAAGGAAAAGATTCACTAGAGGGACTTTGGCTTTCTGTTCCCCATAATGAGCAGCAACTAGACATCCAGAAAATTACTCACATTCTACATGCAAGAAACATCAAATTGAACTACCATAGTACCATTTTTAAATTCAAATGCATTGTGTGTAGCATATGTCTCTTTGATCTTTTCGCTGGTCCACTTGATAAGCATTTTGTAGTACATATTTGCTTGAATAGTCAAGCCTGCAAAATAAACATCGAGATCATTAGAAGACCTAGAAATAAAAAACTATATTAAAAATGCATTCCCAAGTGGTGTTAAGAAAGGATGAAGACTATTGTAATCTCATTCAGCAACTGAGCAGATAAAAAACTGCTTATCCCAAAAGTTTAAGCTAGCACTCAAAACATCAGGATAACATGCTCACTGAAACACATGGACGGAAAGATAAGCACAAAAGTGATACCTGCAGAAAAGTAAATAGGAACCTTTAGATTCATGTGCTCCCAGTAGTCATCCAACAATATACAGAGTTCCTGATTGGAGAATATAGTAAATAATGAAAGAGGACCAAAACTTGTCCTATAGAAGAACAATATAAGATGTATAGCACCTAATAACAATTAAGACCTACTATATGATACATTTTGCAACAAGACAAATCAATTATAGAAAATCAGAAAGAATTGAAACATGAAATTACATTCTTTTGCAGAAAAGAGAAACTTACAATAAAAAAACTTATTTGCCACATCAAAAGAAAAAATTTCAACCAATCTGCATAAAATAACAATTATTTTTCTTATTCAATTACGAAACTTGTTAGGGGGTTACAATCACTATCGCATAAATATGTGCGTGGTTCTCTTTCCTTAAGAAGACAACTTTGATAATATTACGAAGTTTTTTTTCCTTATTTCAGTTTACATTTCAACATTCTGATATATTTGTTTATGAAATCCCAAAAGTATAATTGGGAACTAATCTTTATTTCATGCCTATATGCCATATCAGGCTCTATAAAAGTAAGAGAACTCATTCACTGTAATAGCAAATGACATAGGAGTAGGTGTAGGTTGAAGTATCTTATGATGGAGATCAGATAATTCAAACCTTGCAATTTGTTTTGCAATATTTCAAGGTGGCATTCAGAGCTTCTAATGGAAACCAGATTTCGTCATTTAGAATGATACTTTGAAGAAATTACAAATCAATTTGACGCTTTAAGTGTAGTTGCCAATAAAAACTTTGAAGATTTAGCTTCTTGATAGTATATTGATAGATAAGTTCCTGTATATGAACATGAATAACAGGTCAACACTGAAGATTCATATCAAGATGATGATTTCTTCACAAAACCTGTAAGAAATGTTGAATACAAAATGAATGATTATGGTGACAAAGATACCAACAAAATCAAATTAAAGGTATATATTCCTTTGAAGAAAATTTGATTATAAGAATTTTTATATTGGATTGCAGAAGTAGACAGGTTTTCATAGTATATGGAGATTACAAAATGAGCAACTATTACAGGAGGAAGTTCTTCCCCCAAATTTTGATAGATTTGTTTCAATAGCATCAAAGATGCCATCAGGGTTAGAAATTTGTATATGAGTGGATTATAGAATTTATAAGGCTAAGAGGGGAATTACTTGAGGGAGATTGAATGGAAGCAAGAGACTAGATATTTGGAGACAAGAAGCCATCATTAGAGACAAAATAGGAGTTTAGGTCTGAACTAATGTTGAAGAATAAGCTAGAATATCCTCGCAACAATTACAAAGGGGATAATTTGGATGCTGTTGGGATGGAGGATATTGATTTTTTTTTTGGCCTTAATTGGAGTGGATTTGCCCTTTTTTATTTTATTTTTATTTGAATATTAATTATTTAATTCCTTATTAACGAATTACCGCCGGGATTTATTATCATTTTTTGCATGACCCAAAATATTTAGAGTCAGTATAAATTTTACGATTCTGCTTGTTTGAATTCAATCGGCCGGTTGGAAAAAGGTTTGAATTTTCTACTAAAGAGTCGAAGAGGGGGAGTAATGGTAATAGTTACAAGATACCCTTACATGCAGTGATGGACATAAGAAGGAGAAAGTGGCAAGAACAAAAATTAAAGAGGTGCAGAAGGCTTAGAAAAAAGGAAGTTCAAGTGGAAAGAAATTGAAACTACTTTTGCTTTGTAAAAGAAGTTGCGTACCACTCTTGTGATAGCCTTTTGATGCACTACTTGAGGTTGAACATGAAGATAACAATGTTTGAGGAGATAAATAAAAGAGATATCAAACTAGTAACCAAAACTCACAAAACTTATAAAACTTGGGTGCTCGAATTTCAGGTTCATTATATTTCGTTTAGGTTGCTGGAATTTTGAAGCTAAAAGTGTGGGAATTTTAGTGAGGAAACAAACAATATAGAGTAGAGAACTAAGAATCACCCATTGAGTCTAAGAATCCCTCTTAGAAAAGTGTATCAGATTTTCTAGTTGAAAAATCAAGTTTGTGGAAAAATTCAAGTCTTGTTTTATTGAAGGGCTGAGTGCACACATAAAAAAATGTTTTTGAAACCCTTATTCTAGTTGTAAATAAGCTTAAGTCCTTAACAACTAGAACAATTTATCTAGTTTTATTTCCTATCTAATAAGGAAAACCCAACATAAAGTAAATTTCAGCCCTAGTTGTCCTTGTGGTTGAGTGATTTGCCCTCTTCTGTTTCTTCTACAAACTTTAAGTTCTTTAGCATCAGAGAATGTTCACTTTCAGAAAAAGAGACTAGTAGCTTATTTCAAGAAGAAGCTCAGTGAAACTAGGCTAAAGTGATACAAAATTAAAGGAAGCGTCTGTCAAGTACAAGAAATTAGTAGATCAAGACCACAAGAAGCAGGATTTTGGAATTGGAGATCAAGCGGCGAAAAGAAAGGTCTCTGATAAGGACTTATTGCAACAAAGAAATAATAGGTAATAGTAGTACTTGAAGAAGATTAATGACAACTATAAACCTGTCAGATAACATGGGAAATTCCAAAACATTTAACATAAAGAACATTTGTCCACTTCATTCATTAAATTATCCTTTATATTATATGTTTAAGGTAAATTGATGTCATCGAGTTTTGTTTAAGTGGACAGGATTGATGTGGAATGTGGTGTATATTTTTCCATAACCTTTATCAAATGATGCCTTATATGCAAATGTCCAAGGTAACTTTAAGGTTGAGGCTTTCTCAAATAGAAGGGACTGATATTGGAATGGGTAGTAGATGATTCTAAGTGTCAAAAGCACAATCAAAAGGAGTGTAGAATTTAAGTGCATTTTAAAGTTATTTGTCTTTGTACTTATTTTTAGCTTTTTTTGTTTAATTAGAAATCTTATTAGAGTTTGTAATCTACCGTAAAAATATGCATACTTTTTTATTTCTTTTAAAGATAATCTTCATAATATTACGATTTTTCTGCCAATTTGACTTTACATTTCAGCATTTTGAAGTTGTATCAAACTTTAAAAAGTATTATCGAGTGCTAACATTTATTCCATGTTTATAAAACAGATCTTGAGACAAGAAGTTGAAGCACTTGAAAAGTTTTTCTTCTTGCTCATAGTTTATATAAAAGCCTAGAAATGATAAAAACTCTAGATTCTGTCAACTTCACCAAGATGGAATTCAACCAACTTAACCAATTATCGTTAGTTTTAATGCCATTCACTCACCAATATTCTAACTTCATACATCAATTGAGGTGTTCCTAATAGTTTAGCTTTTCTTTACCAGAATATCCTTCAATCACTGTAGGAACAAAATCTCTTTTAAAGAGATGTACCTTAAAATATACAATGGGAAACAGGATGAGGGAATGACCAATGAAGAAGTTTTGAGGTCATACTCTAATATTGAATAGTATTGCTAACTCTAGGAATTTTGTATTTCTTTCTAATGTATGATTATTGGCATCCCTTATATATATTGCTCCATTTTTTTCCTAATAATTATCTAGTTTAATGTTTTCTTCCACTAAGTCTCATAACACAATATGAAACAATGAGTCTCATTCATTACTAGGTGGACGTTCATAACAAAATATGAAACAAGGAAAAAATTACCTTTCTACTTTAAAGAAGTATGACTAACCCACAATGTTGACATCTTTATAAATAAAAGAACAAATATTAACCTCCACATTAAAATAAATCGTATTCAAGTAGGTACAAAATTTATTTCCTAAAGAAAGAAATACCTGAGCTCTGCCTAGTGCAAATGTAGGTATAAGCACCTTTCCTCCATCAGCAACACACTTATGGACCTGCAATATTTAGGCAAAAAGGATGCTTATCTATGGGTTGGAAAATACCTACTCAATCATGCATAATATTTACTTATGTCTAGGTTAACACTACCTTGTATGAGTTCATAGCAATAGCTGTCACAAATTATTAAAAAAATCATAATATAGTTCTTAATATGTCAAAAACACATTTGTGTACATATCACCAAAGAATAACATTATCCTACAATAAAAATATGAATATCTTAGGTGTTTAGGATTTAAAATAAAATATTGTACATATCCTCTTAACTAGACAGATAACTATAATGAGATGTTTTTGTTGGACCAAGTGAAATTCTAACTCAAAAGTTTGATGATAACAAAATATGTTGCTTGTAATATTTTTATATTTAGCAGTATTAGTAAGTTAATTTGTCAAAGATTCAAAAAAAGGTGAAAGCATGGGTTCAATGGGTGACAAAGTGTTCAAAGAATCAATACGAACAAAGTGAAGTACCAAATACAATTCAAGAGAGCCAAGGAAATTCAAGTCAGATAAACCAAAAACAGAAAAGAATAAAGCCATTCCATGTGTAACAAATCATTTTAATCTTTCTCGTAATCTTTTCTTATTCATTCAACAAATTAGGGACTCAATCATTGTATGATCATTTATGTGTAAAGTATAAGCATAAACCCCTTTATAATTGAGATAAATTTCATTTTGAACTTTTAAAAGGATTCTTGTTCTCCAAACAAACTTAGAGGAAATTTTTAATTACTTTTGAATCAATTTATTGTCAAAATGAGGTGTTTTGATGCTTTTGAAAAACTTTAACTGCTTGAAACTTGATTACTTCAAATGTTTTTGAAAAGTGGTTTATGTAGGAGTTTGCCTAATGTAAGATTTGATTCAATTGGCCTAATCTAGTAATTTTTACAAATAGAATGGGTGGTTTTGCACTAGCTAGACATTTAACTAGCCAATATTTTGACTGATGGGTCATGGGTTAGTTGAACGGTTTTGGTTGACTACTCGATGATGTTTTCCAAAAGAAAAGAGTATTGGGTGTTCGGCTAAGGGTTTGGTTAGCTGATAACCCACCCAAATGGGCATCGACTAGCCAAATGCGCCAAAAGCTAGCCATTGTAAAGGCTAGTTTGTGTCTCTAACGACTATTAAGTGATTATGGGTTCAAATAAACCACAATTGAGTTGTAGGAATCTTTGGCACACTACAAAGTTTCTAAGAGGCTATAAAGTGCATTTGAGTACACATGTGCTATTTAATTGTACTATTTAACTTACATAAGACTCTAATAAAGATGCAAAGTTAATGGCTTTGTGTTCATAAATGTAAGCTTTACAATTGAACAACATAAAAGATTATGTTGTTAGAAAAGATCTATATTAGACGTTAGGAAATACCTATATTAGGAAAAGTATGATCTCTTTATTGTGTGATTTTCTCTTTATTCCTAAGATCTTTTCCTTATATAATTGGTTCTATATAAAGGCTACAAGGGTCTTGAGTTATTATCAAGCCCTCAGTTAACTATTCTCTGATTTTCACACATGTAAACTCTTTCCCAATTTCATAAAGACCAATGAGCAATCTTTGAGTTTTAAACTCATTAGAAATTAACCAATTATTTCCCTTGATGGCTTTTATGGTACATAAAGCAATCACATACCAGAAAGATTTCAAGTTATATGGTGTAACTTCCTTTCAGTTTTTTGTTTCTATTAAAGGCCATAGCTAAAAGGAAATAAATACATCTATAATGTGAAAAGCAAAAAAGAAGTGTTATAGCTCATGGATGTAACAAAGGCGTCGTATCTAATTCTAACATGATTTTGTCCAAGGGATGGATCATACAGAATAAGTAGATGCAAAATTATGCTAGAGAATACATCCCCGTATCTTAGTTGGCACCTCAAGGAGTGAAACATTATCCATATTTCCTAATCGATGCTAATAAGTTTCAATAACCAGAATTCCTACAAAATACCTAAGCTTTATAAAACCACATCAAAACCTGCACCAACCAACCCCTCCTCAACCCTAAAAAAAATGAAAAGAAGGTAGAGAAGAATTATATTTATCAATGTTTCAATTCATATGGTTAATATTACAATCCAATATCAAAAGGTAAGTATCTCATTGCATAAAACAACCATTAAAAATAGGATCCTGTAACGCCATTCATATTTTAAATCTTCCTAATCAATTTTTCCTCACACGGCATTAAAAAACATGTAAAAACAGATTCTTACAACATAGTTTAACTGCAACAATTGTAACTTTAAAGGTACCTATATAGGGTTATCAAAAGAATAAGTAAATCTTATTGGTACAAAAAGAATCAAAAGGGAAAAAGATCATCACAGAGCATATGAAAAGTTTTAGAAATGAACATCAAATTAAGGAACTGATAGGATTTTGTACTTACAGCTTTGAGAAATTCCCTCTCTCTAGCGTATTTTGAATCACGTATTGTTGTTGCATATGTAGATCTATAAGGAGAATTACAGTCACCAAACAAAAATAGATTTTCTAGGCCGAAACAAATAGCATCATCTAGGCAATATAAGCATCAGATATTAAAATTTATTTGTTAACAAACAAATTAATAGATAGAAGAACATTTTTGCATATCCACCAAATGGCATACTGTTGAATTTTAACTAATATTATAAAAATAACAAGTTTTTGAAAGCTTTTACACTGCAACAAGAAGTACTGAGTGAATTGAGACTCAACAATTACCAAACGAAATGAAAATACTCAGGGTTCAGCATCGCATATTTCATGATGCTCAAAAATAAATGGCAAACCATTTGTAAGGCGGTGAAACTATCTCTGTAACAATGCATACAATAATATGCCTATTTGCTCCATTAAAGCCTGTGCTGCATAAGGCATCGCAAAATGTAGAATCACTTTTTGGTTGACGTATTGATACATTGTATTTCTACACATATCATTGCTGACACCAAAGTCTAGACATGGGAAAGGGATCATAAGATGATCAAGCTTTCAACAACTTTAGACAAGTGGCCACTTTCTAAAGCTAATTCAAAGACATGCAATTAGCTGCCAATGACTTCACCACCAACGTAAATAATGGCCCTTTTTAAGTGTCAATTGATAAGAACGCATAAAAACCCACCTATATAGAGAAACAAGCATGTGTGCTTCTTGATATTCTGGTATTGGTGCAGAATTTTTCTTTAAATATCTCTTTCAAATCCACCTTTTTAAATAAATTATATTTTGAAGCGAAATTGGGAATTCATGTCAAGTGTAAAAAACTGACAAAAATGCCATACAAAATAAATAAACATGTTATAAAGCACACATTCATAACAGACTGCAAACTTATAGGGAGTTAAATCGGTTTATTCACTCGTGGAGCTAGTATAAAATTGGATTTTCAACTTATCTCTTCCTTTTTTCTGCAGTTTTCCTCCGTTTAGTATCCCATTAAACATTCCCCAAATTCCAAATATACTCTATATAGTTATGTACTATACAAGCAGTTCTATAAGCATATGTTTACCACACGCAAACATATTTTTCCATACTCTGTTATAACAAGGTCTAGTTGCAGCCGATCAATCTGGGCTGCTCCAAGATGTCTATCTGGGGTCATATTGTAGTCTCCTGTATAGACCATAGCACTATCTCCCACCTTGGCGTAAAACATTGCAGCTCCAAGAACCTTCATAAAATAATGTAGTAAAATTCAGGAATAATATCAACCACAGTATACACCAGAAAATTCACAGACGACTTTATTGCCAGAAATTTTCTTGTTATGAGCTCAACTAAGGCAAACAAGAGCCGAGATAGGCAATAGCTATTCCTAATCCTCATGAAGAATGAAAATGAGACTCCAACATCCCTTCCTGTGTTATTATAGTTTCTCCCATGAAACTGAAATAATAATCCTCTCCACTAACGCTGTCCAAAGTAATTAATTCCCTAAAATTTTTCATCATGTGTAAGCATTCAAACTGATGGGTGTAATGAGATGGACTAGACAGTATTACATGAAAACTCAGGACAAAAGTTTCAGGCATACTTATTCGACAAGATCCTATAATTCCAAGTCTAGATAGATTAAGCAAGTGCTTACAGACAGTGGTCATACGATTCTTAAGGTAAGTTCTTAGTGAAAACCAACTAAATAAAACTTTCTTTTAGAAACAGGTAGCAAGTTTGGGCACAAGCCAAGCATGCAAGAACTGGTTGTATGTAGGATTAGTTTGTAATGAATAGTATTTAAAAAAGAAAAATGTCAGCTAATAAGAATTACACTTAGAATCCATGCATATGAGCCACATCACACACGATGATGGTAGTTAATAACAGAAGTACTAAACCGTGGGGTCCGTGCATATGAGCCACATCACACAATATGATGGTAGTTAATAACCGAAGTACTAAACCGTGGGGTTTCAGCTAACTGGATGTGAATGGAGAAACAAAACTTTAGGGTTGGAAACTGAGCTGGAATAGATGACTAGTGAATTTATTAGAATATCATGTTGATCAATCTTCTCTAATAACTTTTTCTTCTTTTAGCTCTATACTTAATAATAATTTAGGCTACAGAGTACAGACCCATAGTTAAATTCATCCTAGTTGCTTAGGTTCTGAATGTCACTAAGACATAGAAGATTCAAATAATAACATAAGAAATAACATAAGTTACAACTTGAATGCAGGAGTTAAGTTAATATATTAACAGCCTATTGTCAGAACCACATCTCAATCAAATAATATTACTTCAACATGTATTCCTGTTTTCCTTTCTCTATCTTCTTTTCTTCTAAAGGAGTAATGGTGAAAACAAAGTCTTCAAATCACGTTCATCGAATCCTGTAGTGGATAAGCATCATCTTAATGGTGCAAACAATAAGAATTTTGCCTAACATAAGAGGACAAAGGCTGATTATTCTGGTATATGTCAAAAATTAAAATCTTACATGTCCTGCATAGTAGGCACGTATAAGAAGATCACTATCAACCAGCACAGTCTGCTTTAGATCCAACGGTATCACTGCAATGCAAACATAAATAAGAATAACAGAAAAAAAGATGAAGAATTGAAATTCCAGGAAGATAAAGAGCAAAATATCAAACAAAAACTTCTGAACATTTTATGTTTCTTGCTTATTGTACATAAATAATCAAAAGCATATTTCTTTTCTGCAAAAGAATTACTCTGTTGTTGAACGCATCAAGGAAGCAAAAGTTCAAAGCAAATACGTTAGCAATTTTATGCAAGTGCAACCGGTATCAGAAACTGCCCTTATTGGTTTCATGATCAAGTATATGAAACTGATCCAAAAAAGTTACCCTTCTTCATGCATTGCATTATATTATCAGCAGTAAATGTCTCCTCCTCGCCCCTCCTATCTACCATTACTTTTCTGAAATCTTCTAGCATCAGTGGAGCCAAAGCCTTTGTCGGATACTGCAATACGCATAATTTTAATGAGATAGCTGCAAAAATTTCATAAAAGGAACATAAAACACAGCTTCACAACTCCAGCAGCCATAAGACTAGAAACTTTTGCATACACCAAGGGGCATAATTCGAGTCCATGTCCCATATTATATGCAGAATAAAGCTTTGAATATGCCAAACCCGAATCCCAACCTTATAATTTCCAAGGTATCGGAGACTAAAATCCAAGTCACTTCATTAGAAAAAGACACTTGAAGGCTCCTCCTTTCAGTTGTACTGAAAATTAAACTCCGATTCGAACATTTTGTCGAGCACGTTAAGAACATTACCGTCATGTAAACAGGGCCATTATAACCGCATACTTCTGTAAAATAAGGAAGAGCGCCAACATGGTCCAGATGACTGCGATAAACCCATCTCATAGAAGCTCAGAAACTCAGGGGGAAAAAAAGAGACAGAAAGAAGAACAAAAAAGTTCCATCTTTTACAAGTGAGTGATGATAACGCAGCTGAGGGCAGCATCAAAATCTCCGGATTGAGAGATAAGAGAGAAGTCGGGGTAGCGACGCTGATCATCGTAGCCCATGTGCATGCCGCAATCGAACATAATGCGCTTTCCATTGATTGACACTATCACGCAGCTCTTGCCCACTTCCTGCCCGGCACCTAATGGCAATAAGTAACGTCAAAAAAGAAAATATAGAGTCAGTATATGCAATGCAAATGGAAGAAGCTAAGTAGGATAGCGAAGGAATTGGAAGTAAAAGTGGAAGAGGAAGTACCGAGGACCAGACATTCTATGGCCATTTCAGCGACTAGACGCACTCACATTTGAGGGTTCCGCTAACTAAGAGACCCAAAGAGAAAACTATTGGCCGGCAACACATAATACAAACATCATTAAAGATGTTACGTAAACATTCAACGAAAACATCACCTTTGCTTGCTTAGAAAGCATTGCTCTTCATAGATTCCATACCATACCATTTAGCTAACAACTGAGAAGTCGAACATTGATAGAGAGAAGATATAGGCATTCAGTGCAGGTGTTGTGTGTGTGTTATATTGGTAGATTGGTTAATGGACTTCCTGGAGAATTGTTGAAGAAAATTTGAATTGGGTCACGAAAGGCGGATCCAAATATGGATCTGGATCTGTTGGGGGTATGGGTTAAACAGTGGCCACGAGTTTTCTGAAATTTATTTATTAATATTTTTTAATTAAATTTTAAATCTTTTAATTATTTAAAAGTTTTTTTAAAGGATTTTCTACTTTAAATCCTTTGATTTTACATTCTCCATATAATTAAATCATAGTAAATACAATTTATTCATTTTCAAAAAGCACTTTACAATTTTATTATAATTATATAACTCGTGAAAAACAAATATGTGAAATTATTTGAAAAAGTGTTAAATTTTTAAAAAATGAATAAATAATATAAGAAAAACCAATAATCAAATTGAAATATTATACGTATAGACGATGTTTTCTTCATCAGAAGAAACGTTTCAAACCTCCCTTTCTCTTCTTTTCCACCGCCACTCTCAAAACCTAAAAGCTCCTGCGCATTACGAACACTGGTAATTGTCAGCTAAATACCATAATCGAAAACTCTTTTCATCGGACGTCTGGTTTGGGTGCTTTGCAACAATGGGGAAGAACGAGAAAGCAGGGCTAGGAAGGGCTTTGGTCAAGCATCACAACCACATGATTCAACAGTCC
>JANZLF010000221.1:5328550-5350555 GCA_026546835.1 Erythroxylum foetidum | reverse complement strand
TTTAAATATGATTTATTGACATAATTAATTAATAATATGTTAAATTAAACAATTATAAAAATAAGGTGAATGATATACAAATTTTATATAATTTAATTAACTTTATTTAAAATTCTTAAAATTTATTAATTTTTAAAACTTACATCTCTGGTTAAACTTTTGAAATATATGGGATATGTGACACAATTTAAATTTAATACGAACTAAACAAATTAGATTTAAATTAATAAATTATATTTAATTATTATTTTAAGTTCAATTTAATTATTTTAAGTCAAAATTAAGAATTAAATTGGGTAAGATTTTATTGATTTTTATATAATATTTATTTAATATTTTTCCATTATTTTAAACATAATTTAAAGAAGTATTTATGAAAAAATATAAAATTTTAAAGTAGATTATTTAAAAGGGGCACGTGGTGTAGCCGTATCCATCAATTTCAAGTCAGTGTGCATATTCTGCTTCATCTGCCTTTTGCTTTTCAAAGTTTCCTTCATTTATCTTCTCACTTCTTCTGTCGCCATTATTTATACAACACTTTACGCTTTCTTTCCTTTAAACTAAAGTTAACCAGAACTAGAGGAAATGAACTTTGTGTTTGGTTTCTGGACAAAAATGGTGCAATCACTCATGCTCTTCAAACTCAACACTGGAGTCAAAATTTCTTCTGTTGGTCTTGGAACGTGGCAGGTCGCCCCCAACGTTGTTGGAGAAGTTGTTACTGCCGCTGTGAAGGTTTGTTGTTTGATGTTATTCACGTTGTCGTTTCCGTTTTCTGTATACTTTTGTCGTTATGATCACTATGTTTTAATTGATGTGATATAAGCACAATTTTAGCAACTTTAAGAGTAAAAATGAATGAAACTAAAAATTTTACTTCTTGAGCCATGAAACTTTGCACTTCATACTTTAATAAGCAAGTTAAGTGTGATGCAAATATAGCAAATTTATATTATTTTTACTAAGCAAAATGTTTAGTTAATTGTGTTAAAAGAACTAATAATTAAAATTTTTAAATGATTTAATTGGAAAAATTAGTTAAATTTTTAGTTTGATTTTTAATTTTTGATTCAATTTATATTAATAATTATTGTTATTAAACAATTTATTAGTAACACTTTATTAATCAATTTCTTAGTTATGTAAATTAATAACATTTTATATAAGTTACGTTACGTTAGTAATGTAAAGCAAAAGCAAATAATTAACTTAAATCAATGAAATATACATCAAAATTTGGAAAAAAATGTAACTTAAAATTAGTTTAGAGAAACTATGAGAAAATTGTCACACCAATAGACCTTCACAATCCTTTAGAGACTAAAAGTTAATGGCAGGACAGTGTATTCTATTTGTGTATTATGCAAAATGACAATGGAGGATAAAGATAATCACTTTTTTTTAGATAAAGAATATGCAAAACATTCTCTCAGAGGGCACAACACTTAGATGGAAGCCTTAATCCGTTTAGAATGTCGATATGGTTACAATGCTTTACATATTTTGATTTTACATTCTCTATATAATTAAATTATAGTTAATACAATTTATTCATTTAAAAAAATTTACAAGTGTATTATATAACTCGTGAGAAACAAATTTGTGAAATTATTTGAACAAGTATTAAATGTTTAAAAAATGAATAAATAATACAAGAAAAACTAAAAAACAAACTGAAATATTATACATATGGATGATGTTTTCTTCATCAGAAACGTTTCAAACCTCCCCTTCTCTTCTTTTCCACCGTCACTCTCAAAACCTAAAACCTCATGCTCATTACAAACACTGGTAATTGTCAGCTAAATACCATAATCGAAAACTCTTTTCATCAGACGTTTGGTTTGGGTGCTTTGCAACAATGGGGAAGAACAAGAAAGCAGGGCTAGGAAGGGCTTTGGTCAATGACAAACTCACTGGTTCATATATATTTTCATATCATTTGAATGGGTTTTTGTCACTAAAAATGCTCCTTATGACTTTATTTGATTATTATTCAAATTATTGTGCCTTATATTTAATTTGTGTTTGTAGGGACAAAAAACTGTTATATTTTAATTTAACTGTAATAAATTAATTTTTAAACAATTGATACTATATTGTAATTTTTATTGTACGATACTTGGAGAAATTAAAGTTCAAAAAGATTAAGAAGTGATAATCTAAGACATTAAAACAACTTGAGAAGAGAAGTTTAATGACAAGCATCACTGGGTAAAACGACAACGTTAGACATGAGCAGTGGGACATTGAGGAAAAATGACCACAAACGACGACGTGGAGAGACAAATACAGTGAGATGCGTGCCCAAGCAAAGAAAACGACAGGGGAACGGAGGCTTGCGAGGTTTTTGGATGAATAATAATCCTGGACCAAGCTGGAAATAGGAGAGCACTGGCGGCAGAGGAAGGGAGGCGGCGCAAGTTGAGCAGACCAGGAGCTGGAGCCTGGAGGCGTGTGTGCGTGACCAGCGTTTGGGCATCGAAGTGGAGTATATGGTGTTGGCCAACGTGAAGAGTAAAACGCTAGAGTGGTGTGCGTGTGCGTTGGAGTAGCTGCGTGAACAGTGGAGGGGCTAGCAAAGTTAATTTGTCTACATTTTTCAGGTCCAAACTCATATCATTTCGTTTGTGTTATGCCTGAAATGTTGTAAGACAAAAAAGCTTAAGCAGAGACTGAAAACTGTAGCTTAATATTAGTTGTTATTGGTGATATTTTCATATTGGCCGTAAAACTTTTTTGGATAATTCATTGATGGAATAGTCTTTTAATACTCCGTATGCTTTTATGTATTTATGATTCCTTCAGTCTTGAGGAGAATGAGAATCTTGTTCTTAACCCGTTTGAGAAAAACCTGGATATTTGGAGACAACTTTGGCGGGTGCTTGAGCGCAGTGATTTGGTAAATTTCTTGTTCCTGAATCATATGACATAGGAAAATTGCTGTTGAAGTTGAAAATTGTTCTGATTTCTTTGACATCTCTCTCGCTCTCTCTGTATGCGTGTGTGTATGCGCGCTGCATGCGATTGTGAATCAATAAGCGTTTTAGAACTCAAGCACATATGTTGATAGGTGCAAGTCAGGTTGTGTTTGATGTCAACAACTCTTTGAAATACAAAGCATTAATCAGGTTCCATGAGTGTGTATATATATATTTAGATATAGATATAGATTTATATGTATGTCTGATGCCAATGAGTTACTATTTAGTTGTTCTACTGATACCTTCACCTAACCTCTTAAGATTCTTTTGTCCTCCCCAGCTGGTAATGGTTGTTGATGCTCGAGATCCCTTGTTCTACCGATGTCCTGACCTTGAGGTAAACATACACACTTTTCTGGTGTCTATTTCAATTGCTTTTTTCCTTTTCTTTACTCTTTAATATCATTTCTTAACAAGAAAGTGATCTATATTCTACAAGACATTGCCAACTTGTCATCTATCTTCTCGAATTCTTTGTATCTACTAGTTCTTACTTGGACTTTTCACTTCTAAATACTTATCTCTTGATATTTTTCTGTCATGATAAGATTTAGTGGCAAAGGAAGTACAAAATGTCATGAACAAGTACCAATATAGTGCTTGGACACACAATTTTAGAATTCACTTTCTGGATCCGTCAGTTTGCTATCAACTTGAAACTTTTTCTGGGTTATGAGTCTGTGAAGCAACAAAAGTATTAGTTCAATTGCTCTATTTTGAAAACTGACAAATGCTTTGTTGGCTTCATGTGATATTCTAGTCAATCTTGAATGTATAGTGTGTTTCTTGTTTAACCTTATGTTTTCTGTAATGTGATGGTTAACTTTGATCCTATGACAAGTTAGGCATATGCTAGAGAGATTGATGAGCACAAAAAGACGCTACTCCTTGTTAACAAGGCAGATCTTTTACCGTTCTCAGTCAGGTTAGTGACTCTTGTATGGAGCCCCCATTCTTCCTATTAACTTTCTTCATTCTCTTCAACTTCTAAAAATTTTGATTTCATGCCTTCTATGACAGGCAGAAATGGGTGGACTATTTTCGCCATAATGAAATTCTATTCTTATTCTGGTCAGCAAAGGCTGCTTCTGCTGTGCTGGAGGGGAAAATGCTGG
Source organism: Erythroxylum foetidum (assembly GCA_026546835.1). Classification (NCBI taxonomy): domain Eukaryota; kingdom Viridiplantae; phylum Streptophyta; class Magnoliopsida; order Malpighiales; family Erythroxylaceae; genus Erythroxylum; species Erythroxylum foetidum. The sequence goes on along the minus strand of JANZLF010000221.1, from coordinate 5,346,453 downwards.
ATGACTCCTGGAAGACCCAAAGCAGTCAGCAGGATGACCCTTGGACAAAAATTTATGGCAGAGATGAGCTTTTGGCTCGTTTACAATGGGAGGCAGAAGAGATTGTCAAGACGAGGGAATCAGGCTCCTGTGGCACTGTCTCATCTGATGTTCAGTCGATTGGTGGAAATTGTCATGGGAAATCAGCTCCGCAGAATGTGGTGGTGGGGTTTGTTGGGTATCCTAATGTGGGCAAAAGCTCAACAATCAATGCCTTGGTAGGACAGAAGCGGACAGGAGTCACCTCAACTCCAGGGAAAACAAAACATTTCCAGACACTGATAATTTCTAAGGAGCTAACCTTATGTGACTGTCCTGGATTAGTCTTCCCATCTTTCTCAAGCTCAAGATTCGAGATGGTTGCTTCAGGGGTGTTGCCAATTGACCGAATGACTGAGCACAGGGAAGCTGTTCAGGTTGTCGCCAATCATGTTCCAAGGCATGTCATTGAAGAAGTCTATAAAATTACCCTACCAAAACCTAAGCCTTATGAGCCACAGTCTAGGCCTCCTTTGGCAGCAGAATTCTTGAGGGCTTATTGTGCTTCTCGTGGATATGTTGCATCCAGTGGACTGCCTGATGAAACTAGAGCTGCCCGTCAAATTTTGAAGGATTACATAGATGGGAAAATACCGCACTATGAGTTGCCTCCAGGAACCTCCAGTGACGAAGGCAATGTTGAAGATGATGCAGGATCCAGCTCGCTTTATGAGGACGAGTCAGAGCCATCTGATAACGAAAATCCACCTGGTAGTAGAAATGAACATGCACCTGCACTTGAGCATGTTCTAGATGACCTTAATTCTTTCGACATGTCCAATGAGCTTACAAGCAAGAAGGTTACAGTGAAGAAGCAAAGTGCATCACATAAGCACCATAAGAAGCCTCAGAGGAAAAAGGATCGTTCATGGAGGACCGATAACGATGATGGTGATGGAACACCAGTTGTAAGAGTCTTTCAGAAACCAGTTAACAGGGCTCCTGTGAAAGTTGGATGAGGCGACATGGTTGATATGGTGTTTAACCTGGTACCATATAGCTGCCTGCTGGGACAGCACTGTACACTGCTGCTCATTCATGGAGGAAGAATGTATTCCAATAGGTTAGCTGTTTTATGCTTCAAGAAAAATGATAAAAGTAATTTATGGAATTTTATTTTTCTATTTTGAGGTTGTATATTTTTATGAAAAGCAAATCTCAAATCTCTACATATTATAAAATAATCTAATTCCTGGAGGGTTCTGTATACATTAGGAAGCAGAATCCATAAAATTTTAACAGCCGAACGTAAGACCACACTTTTTTTCCCAACTTCATTTATCCAAGGCTAAAGCTCGAGCATGGTAACAATGGTGTGACAAAGTCTAAACCAGCCACAAAGTAAAAAAGAAAAAGATACGTTAAAGAAAGCAAAATTTTAGTTACCGGCTTTAAGCAGAAGACTTTAGCAAAAGAATCGAATCCATGACTGCTGGAAAAATGGAAGACATGAGTAAAAGTGAAACAGGATGCAACTAAGCATCTTTTGCCTGTCCAACAGCCTTTTTAACTAAATGGTGACATACACTAGGCCTCAGAAATGGTGAAAAGGGTTAAGACCCTGCCTCCTAGGCTAGCCCTATGTAAAGTTGGCATAAAGCTATCCGTCTTTGCTTAAAGGCGTTGAGAGGCATACGGCTCCTTGCCCGCAGTTAGTTGTTTTTTTTAACGAGGTGTTATAAAATGGTCTTAATTAAAAGAAGACACTTTTAAATTATCTACGCTCAAACTAATTTTTATTCGAGTCAAATAGGTTTTTTTGCAAGAAGTAAAACTTTAACCTCAAATTTTAAACCATTACATATATAAACAAATGTTATTTAGACGTTTGAGCATGAGGAATTTGTACATTATTGCACTAGGAAAATAAAAGTAAAGTATATAAAAATAAGGTCTCTTAGTGGATTTAGATGGAACCTGCCTGTAATCTCATCTGGAGTAGTATCACTTGCACTTGTGGCTGTGTCCTGTTGATTTCACTGTACATAGAATCCACTAAATTGGTAAAAGCCTCAATTAACTCTACAAAATTATCAAATCTCTTTTAGTTACATGGACTCAATATGTTGGAATATTTCTATAATTTATACTTTCCTATATGAATGAAAAATAAAAAAAAAACATAAGTAAATAATTAAGGTTAGTAATGGAAAAGACAAGCCTTGAATTTAAAATTTTGGATTTTAATTTAATTATTTGACATTCAATTTAATTCAAAAGTTTTATAAAATCTTCTTACACAAAATTTAACTCGTTAATTTTAAATTAATTTAATTTGTTCAATTTAAACTAAGACTAAAAATGAAGAGAGATGGTGTCAAGAGAATAGACTAAAAACAAATAATGAGAGTATTAGGGCTAAGCAAACTATTTTAGGGATTAAATTGTGTCTTTTTAACAATGATGTAGTTTTAATCATATGATTAAACGACACCATTTTATTTTTATTAATTTTCATTAATTATGTTAATTTCGGCTTATGTGTATTGTCATTCAGAAAGTCATGTCCACAAATTTGACTATAACTTCAACGTTGAGGTAAAGTAGAAAAAAATTGACAATTTTAATATTTAATTGTTACATTTTAAAATTCAGGTATAATTATAAAATTGAGCAAAGTTTGAGATTATTTTTAATCAACCCAAAAAATGTATAATGTTATATATTAGAATTCAGGATTATGATTATTAATAAGTTGAAATTTTAGAAAATGATTATACATGAAGGTCGTGCCTGAAACATTCTTTTCTTTGCTTAGAAAACTCTACAATTTGTATCAGCATTTGATTAAGATGTAACGATGAATATTATTTTTAATTAAATTTGTGAAAAAATTAATGATTAAAAAATACAATAATTTAATCGTAAAAATTTTGAATCGTCTAATTTTTTAATTTAATTTTTAACTTTTTGTTTTAATTTATTTCAACAATTATTATTGTTAAAAACTGATCAATTTATTAATTAAACGATCAATTTTTGTAAATTAATAATTTTTTATGAATTAAAATAAATGAATAAATTTTTATTTAACAATTTTTTATTAAACTTTCAATTATTTAATATATAAGAATAATTTCTTTTGATCATATTTTAAATTTTATTTAATTTTATTTAATTTTAATCAATTTTATGATAATTTAATACCAAATAAATCTTTTAAACCTTAAACTTATTCGTTTATGTAATTAACTTTTATTTGTAAAATATTGATAAAAATAATTGAAAGTATTATTTTTTAAAATTTCCTTACCAACGAAAAGGCGGCCTATCAATCATTTATAACAGCAAGTCCAAAATCAGCCGTGACATATAATTGCATGTATAATATTATAATACTCTCACTTATATAGTATCCCAGCAGTGACAGCTCTTCCACTACGTCTATTTCCATGTGCCGAAAAATTAGTGTCATCTCCACGCGCGTCACAAGGGCGTGGCAACCACCGCCACAAGTAATCAAGCAAACAGGGCCGTCACTGAAATAGAGGTGGTTTGCTATCCTTTATCACACATGAAAATATAAATATTTATAAATTTATTGAATTAAAACTATATATAAATAGAAGATCTATTAATCATAATAGACTTTTTAATTTATTAATTAAATAATTCATAGTATTATAATTTACAAATTCTTAATTTTTTTCCTAACTTCAAATAACTAATTAGAATTAACTATTTCTAAAATTGTTGACTCTTACTATTAAAAAAGCTATGCATTATTACAAAATTTGTAACAAAATATATTGTAAATCCTTAAAATTATTTTTATATTTTAGCTATAACACAACAACAATAATATAATGAAAGTCAGGTTGAAATATTATACTAAATAAATAAATGTTTAAGTTAGATGCCTAAAAGTAAGTACTAGGTATTAAAAATTTAGGCCAAATATAATATATATGACGAGAAAGAAAACGTTTAAAAGATCTACAAGAAGGAGAAAGATTTCATTATGTGAGATATTTTATCCTGAGTTATTTGAAAACATTCTTTTTATTAGTTATGGGTAAAGTTGCCAACTAATAAACTTCTCTAGATCTCGCGTCTCATTGAGATTTCTACTAGATGTTTTTATTATTATTGAAATTTTTATTCATATTCTTGTTAAATTTTGTATGATTGAGTTAAAATAATTTGAGCACATACAAGTCTAAATATGGTTCTATCAAAAAACTAATTTGTGATAAGGGAAGTAATTCATTGGGCTTATATGTACATGCTTAAAGCTATATATTATTTCTACGTGAGATAAACTCCTACTTTAGATTTCAACACACTCTCTTCACGTGTGGACTAATTTAAGACTTAATACGTAATACAATCTATCATTTCGAAATCTTAACATTTAATATACGAGTAACCTACTTTGTCACCTTGTTAGACTTGCTAGAAAAAAGAGAAATTTTGTTGAATACCTTATACCATTCTCTTGACTTTTATTCAAATAATTAGATAAATATACAACATGATTATAGCTATAATTGTACAATATAAAGAATGATTATCGACACTATTACAAATTGTTTTATCTTTAATTATAGCTATACAATATAAGCAAATATGCAACGGTTATAACAAAATAAATGTTATCTATATACAGTAACATTCTAATACGTAAAAAATTTGTGCCAATGATCGTATCTTCCGTTAGATCTAACAAAATACAATTATTTTGGATCACATCACCTAATAAATATGTTGTAAATACTTATGTGCAACAAGACCTTGGGATGCAAATTAGGAAAATTAAATATTTTGAACTTTTCATGTGCATTAATATAAAATTTACTTAATTTTATAATAAATACTAGTTTTAATTGTTATTTGTCGTTTTATATGATGTCATACATCTGAGTCTTGCAAAATGTTTTGTTAAAAGATAGTAAATGGAATCCAAGACCATACGAAGCATTTAGTCCACGTCTGACAGTGGGTGGCAAAAGATTGGAAAATGATAATAATAATAGGCGCGTGAGTAAAACGCATAACAACTGAGAGTGTAACGTTTGCAGTTGCCGATTAGGTGCCAAGAAGAGCAAAGCTCCGTACAAATAGGAACCTGTGATTCCCTTTGATGGCTAACCCGGTTATCTAGCCACCAATCTCCGCCGTCAAACGCCTCTCCACATGGCGGCGTCCTTACACACCAAAACCGAGTGATAACGATGAAAGAATGAAGAAAGGAAAATCACAGTCCTTCTCAGCGTAGAAAACGAAAGAAAAGAGAAAGACCACCAACCCAAAGACGAACTAACATTTAACACGTCGTTTCTAGAAAGAGAAACTTCGGCCTCCAATTTGTAAATTAGAGAGAGAAAAAGCAAAAAAAAAAGAAAGAAATAACAACTCGAGTGTTGACAGACAGAGAAGCAATAAAAGATGATTCGTAGAGAGAGAAAGTGTGATTGGGGAATTTTTTTAATAGAGCTTGGAGTTAATTAAAATTTAAATAAAAAATAGAACGAAGGGAAGGCTTTGATATTGTCTCCGTTCCGTTTCTGATATTCTCTTTCCCTGGACCGGCTTTACATTATTTTCTTTCACTTAGAGAGAGAGAGAGGAAAGCCAAGCCTAATCGAAGGAGCGGTGTATTTGTTTGAAAATTTCCGGGAATATTCTTGAGCCGATCTGAGCTAGGGTTTAAATTGGTGGGTGAGTTGATGATTTGCCGGATTGCGAAGGCGGCGGATTGTTGAGAAATGTGGATTAGAGATGCAATTGCGTTGGAATTCTAGCTCCGATCTTGAAATTAGGGCTGTACTTGGATGGTTAAGGAAATGGATGTCGACTCCTCGATGGTGACGGAGACAGATCACGATCCGGCAGTGCAAACCGCCTCGTCGCCTACTACAATGGACAGAGAGCCGCTGGCCGACCAGCCGCTGCAGCCTGTCGGATCTTCGGCTGCAAGTTCTCCGACGGCGCAGCAACAGCAGGCTTCTTCGCCTGTGGTGGGACCGAGGACCGCGCCAACTTACTCGGTTGTAAATGCGATTATAGAGAAGAAAGAGGATGGACCAGGTCCAAGGTGTGGGCACACCTTGACTGCGGTGGCTGCAGTCGGCGAAGAAGGGACGCCGGGTTACATTGGGCCGAGGTTGATTTTGTTTGGCGGTGCAACCGCGCTTGAGGGCAATTCTTCAGCCTCCGGGACTCCTTCCTCTGCAGGAAATGCTGGAATCCGTATGTATTTCATTCATTTTCTGGTTATATTGGTCAGTTCGCTAGTGTTGTAGCTTCAGGGTTCGATATTTAATTGATTTCCTATATTGTTTCAACTTTTGAGCCCGTTTATTTGACTTTCGTTAGTTCATTTCCTCTTTTTAATTCCATTGTCTTATGGAACTTAGAAACCGTAGCTAGATAGCTGTTTGGTGTTATTATTGTCTGTGAAGTGTTATCTCATCTTCTGTGGACATGGAATATTTAATGAAATAAGTTGTTATGAACCCTAGGTATGCTCTTGTTGTTGAACTTTTTACCTGAGTCAACAGAAAGTTTGTCTATTATTGTAAAGGTCATATAGTTGTATTCCATAAATCTCAGAGTTGATTTTGTTTTGTAGCTCACAAATGATATGATGCGTTCTTTATGTTGAATAGTTAGTAAGTCAAGAACAGCATAGTATTGACATGTTTTCTGGCTGTCATTGACGGAATTTGAGCATGCAATTGCAGTTGACATTTGGAGTATGGCTATAATGGATATTGCATTAAAATTCTTTCCATCAATTGAGTATGATAGTTCTTTTTGTACACTAAATGTAGCTCAAAATCTGCAAATTATGTGAGTCAAGGTGATGAAAACATGATTTAGATTCTCCTTTATTGTGCTTCCATATTCATCCTCCCCCTCACTGGTCTGTGAACCATAGCTTTTGATAAAAGCTTAATCACATAGCATCTAATTCTTCTTCCTATTTGATGGTTTTTGGATCTTTATTGTTGGTTAATATTGTATAACATTTTAGTTCTATAGGCATTAAGCAACTGTTTTGTTCTTTTATTTGAACTACTAGTCCTCTTCATCCATTTATGATACAGTGTTCTTAATTTCTTCAACTCCAAGAAAGTGCTTTTTAGTTTAATTGTTCATGTTTGTGCTTTCAATAACAGTCATAAACAGTGATCCTCTGTTCCTGAATCATAGTTATTGCATGGATATGTATAGCTGTTGTTGGATGTGTTATTATCGTTAATGGTTAATGAAACTAAAAGCCTCTGTGGTTTTACTGTCTTTTCAAAGGGCCTTGAGGTTTGAATTCTGTCAAAGTGCCCCATGTGGCTTGGTAATTTGTCAAATTGGCCCATATGAGTTTATTACAATAATAAAATGGAAGTTGTCATATAGTCAATTCCTTTTAAACAGAATTGAATAAAATTATAGTTTAATTGCAGACAAGGTATTAAGAAAATGATCTATTTGACTAGGTATCAAATCACATGGAATTTGATAGAACTGCAAGTGCCTTTCTGAAAAAGGTACAACGACAGGGGTTTTGGTGTAATTAACCTTAACATTAATTCATGGAGAAGGAAATCCTGTGTTTTGATCTCTACCTGGTAATTGGTAATACATGACATTAGATGATTGAATTTTATTCTAGTTTTGAGTCGCGGATGATTTTATTTTCTACTTTGAGCTTTATTTGCCTTGATGGTTGGCAATTGCAGGACTAGCAGGTGCCACTGCTGATGTGCACTGTTATGATGTGTTGACAAATAAATGGTCTAGGTCAGTTTTAAGATTCATTGTTTCATCATCCTCCGTCTGATTAAAAATATATATGTTTACCGTCGTCTACACAGTATGCAGCTTATTGATAAATTGCTTTACAGGATTACTCCTTTTGGAGAACCACCCACACCAAGGGCTGCTCATGTTGCAACTGCTGTGGGAACTATGGTAGTTATTCAGGTCTGTATTTTTTATCAATAAGTGTAGAATATTTTCTGTAGGAAGGTTCATCTTATTTGTCAATTGCTATGTTACCTTGTAATGATCATGAGAATCTCAAACTTTCACAGGGTGGAATTGGTCCAGCTGGTTTGTCTGCTGAGGATCTTCATGTTCTCGATCTCACACAGCAGCGACCAAGATGGCATAGGTTAGATCTGAATACTGTGCTTACTCAATCTTATGAGATGATTTGATTAAAATTGACAATTCTTTTAACTTTCTTTTCAGGGTTGTTGTTCAAGGGCCTGGACCTGGACCCAGATATGGCCATGTCATGGCTTTAGTGGGTCAAAGATATCTCATGGCAATTGGAGGGAATGATGGCAAGTCACTTCACACCTAGTTTATTGTTGTCATGTGCATGAAACAACAATTTAACCTTTTCATTTGCTGTTGCATGTATTTATGTGCAATATTGCAATCTGGAGCTAAATATGTTGTTCTTCTGTTTAGGAAAACGGCCTTTGTCCGATGTATGGGCCTTAGACACTGCTGCTAAGCCTTATGAATGGCGTAAACTGGAACCAGAAGGGGAAGGTCCACCACCATGCATGTAAGCTCTCTGTCTCACTCCCTCTTTTATGTGTGCTTGTGGGTTTGACAGTCCATATTGTGCATCTGCAGATACCAATACCAAAAGGAAAAAAATGGATTTGTAGCCCATCTGTATGTTATTTGCATGAAACTTAAAGGAAAACATTGCATGTTGTTAGTTGAGTGTGATAGGAATATTCCTTTCAGAATTTTGTTAGGTACTATTATTATCAGTGGATTGAATTTGGATATGAAAGAAATTTCTTGCATTTTCGGGGTTTATAATTATTCCTTGGTTAACTTGGGTGGCTTTAATGACTTGAAAATGAAATTTCCACTTTATATTGCCAGCTTGGATTTTAAAGAATTTCTCCTTCTTCTGTCTGAATATGCGTGGTTGCGGAATGAGTTTACCTATGGAATCTAAGTCTTCAAATTGTACAACTTTAAGGATTAATATTTCTAGTAATTCTTTTGAAGTGAGGTTAACAAGGAAGCTTGTTTTGCTTTTGTATGAAAGACAATAATTGTACCTCCCACCATAGTAAACTGGCATGCCCTTTTAGAAGGCATATTAAAAGGGGCAGGCTTCATTAGAAATGAGAAGGTCAGCCTTACATGATAGCGATAAAAACGATGAAACAATATCTGAGGTCAATAAATAGAACTTTTGCATCTTGGAACCAAGCAACTTGAGCTGCTACAATTTTTGGCAGCACCTCTAAGATGTATGATTCTGAACTTAGATCATTGGGTGTGGTTTTGGTAGCAATATCAGTTTGGTCATTTGTGTTTTGTCTAGTAGGCCTTTCTTTGTTTGTTATTTTAGTTGTCATGCTTAAATCAAACCTATTTATATTACGTTTGCATATGACTAGGTATGCCACTGCAAGTGCACGCTCAGATGGCCTTCTTTTACTTTGTGGTGGGAGAGATGCAAATAGTGTGGTGAGTTAAATTTCTTTTGACTTTGTATTTAGGCTTGGTTATAATTTATTGCATAAAATGGTGAGGAAGATTCATGAGTGTGTGGTGATCACAGAGATGCTGCGTAACTTTTTTTAATGCGCTTTGAACCAAATATGTCAACTTAATAGCTAGCTAACATACTCTAAAAAATAAACCTTCTAGGGTTATATATAACAAGGAAGTTGTGAGTGTGAACATTGAAGGCGGTTGCAATTAACTTGAGAAGTGGTAACATGAGTTATGTCATTACTTATCTATGAAGCCCAGTTTGGAGCTTCTACGTTTCTATTGCCACTAGTTTTGAAGTGGTAAATTAATAAAACCTTTTCTGGGATGGTAACTGTTCTGGGGTATTGAGATCACAAACTTGTCGGTGTAAATTGGTAAATCAATAAAACCTTTTCTGGGATGCTAACTGTTATGGGGCATTGTGATCACAAAATTCTTGGTGTAACTCCTTTATGTTACCCTTAGGCATATTTGATTTACATGGTTGCTTCAAAGTAAGAAATGTGTCCATTTTAATTCTTAATATGCTTAGAAAGTAAGCTGATGTTGTTATTTTTTCTCTTTTAATCAATATTTTCTTTTTCTTCTCAATATAGTTTGGCCTTTGGAACTCATTGTAATTAATATGATTCTTATGTTGACAAATCAGTACTTTTTTTTGGATTTTTTGCATTTTCTTGTTTAGATCATCTAAAACTTATTATTTCTTATTACTTGAACATAGACTAATTTTCCCTATTGAAAGAACATAGCATTGCGGGTAGAAGTTTGGCTGGCTTTCTGTTTTTCAATATGGTATACATGTGAATAACAAGATTATGACCACTGTATTTATGATGTCAAATCCATCTACTTGGTATTCATCTCATGCGTACCCAACAGTTTGTTTAGTTTTATTGCACTTCTTGCAGCATCTGATATGGCTAATTTAACCATTTCCATTTCTCTTAACATAACTTTTGCAGCCACTGGCTAGTGCATATGGACTTGCTAAACATAGGGATGGACGCTGGGAATGGGCGATTGCTCCTGGTGTCTCTCCATCTCCAAGATATCAACATGCAGCTGTGGGCTTTTTTATCCCTTATTTTCAGTTCCATTATATGACCCATCAATTCCGCAACTGCATCACTCATGAGAATTGTATTTTTTAGGTCTTTGTTAACGCAAGGCTCCATGTCTCTGGAGGGGCACTTGGTGGTGGTCGTATGGTAGAAGATTCATCAAGTGTTGCAGGTACTTAATCAAGTTGTTTTACTTAAAGGTCTTTTCCGTACCATTTGTTGGTGGATGGGCAATTAGCTGGAATTGCATTTGTGAGATGATAAGGCATCCAAATATCAGATTAGATTCTAGGCTTTATTTAGTCTCAGATATTGATTTGTGTTGGTAGGATAAGTTTATCCTATTAGGATATGTCAACTTCTGCATAACTGTTGCAGATGGAGGTGCAATTATGACATTTGTAGTTGAAACCCTAAATTAATTAATTTCTTATTTTTGTTCAATCATTTAATATGATTGTTGATAGATGAGCTTACTTCCGACTTGTGTCTAAGCATTCTTCATGTACCTTGTTCCTTAGTGTTACATGTGCGTGCTTTTGGAGTTAGGTTTGGGTCAAAATCTAATTATAGGATAGTTTCTACTCATAGAAGATTATGTTTTATGTCATTTTAGATAGATCATAGGGTTGCTGAATTTTGGTTATCATTTTTTTTTTCCTGTGCAGTTTTGGACACCGCAGCAGGAGTTTGGTGCGATACTAAATCTGTTGTTACTAGTCCAAGGACTGGCAGATACAGTGCTGATGCTGCAGGTGGGGATGCTGCAGTTGAGTTGACAAGACGTTGCAGGCATGCAGCTGCTGCAATTGGTGATCTTATATTTATCTATGGGGGTTTACGTGGAGGTAAGCAGTTCATATTCTATGTTTATGGTGGTTCAGCAACAATTTTGATGATCATGATAGACAAAAGAAGATGAATGCTGTGAAAGATTATTGATCACCCCCCCTCTAGAGGATTTCACTTGATCTGTGTTAAAAGAACAAATGGGTATTGAAAACTATTCTTTTAGGATCCAGATTTGCAGTTTCTGGAATAACTAGTGAATTATAACCATATCACAATGCAGTTGTTACATTGATATTGTAAAGATGAAATCTCTCCACTAAAGGGGATTCTACTGGTGTAACTTGGGGTGTATTTTCTTTTTTCTTTTAATTTCGTGAACCTTGCAGTCCTATTTATTTTTGGATTATTGTTCTTACCATCTTCTATTTGTATTGTAGTAGCATACTTATCTACAACATTTGTGCCACAGGTGTCTTGCTTGATGATCTACTTGTTGCTGAAGATCTGGCCGCTGCTGAAACGACAACTGCTGCTTCCCATGCTGCAGCAGCTGCTGCTGCATCTACTTTACAGGGTGGGAGGGTGCCTGGAAGGTATGGATTTGTTGATGACAGATCTAGGCAAAGTATGCCTGAAGCAGTGCCTGATGGTGCTGTTGTGCTGGGTAATCCTGTTGCCCCACCGGTAAATGGTGACATGTACACTGATATTAGCACTGAAAATGCAATGCTCCAAGGATCCCGGTAAGCTAGCAAGTGCATATATATATATATATATATATATATGTTTCACTGTTCTGGGATTGAAATGAAAATTAAAAATGTTGCTGGATGTGTATCAATACACAGGAGAACAACCAAAGGTGTTGAGTATTTGGTTGAAGCAGCAGCTGCAGAAGCTGAAGCCATCAGTGCCACTCTGGCTGCTGCTAAGGCACGGCAAGTTAATGGAGAAGTTGAGCTGCCAGATAGAGAGCGTACAGCAGAAGCTACCCCAAGTGGCAAACAAATATCTTCAATGATCAAACCTGATTCTGCTGGAGCAAACGATGTCACTCCAGCTGGAGTGCGTTTGCATCATAGAGCTGTCAGTAAATTAGTTTGTACACCATTATGAGTGTGTTCAGAAATAAATTTTGAATCAGGATGCTTAGTCTCGGTTATATTTTCTACTGCCTCCATATGTAGGTAGTTGTGGCTGCAGAGACTGGTGGAGCTTTAGGTGGCATGGTCAGACAGCTTTCAATTGATCAGTTTGAAAATGAAGGTAGGAGGGTAAGCTATGGCACCCCGGAGAGTGCAACTGCTGCCAGAAAACTGCTGGATCGACAAATGTCCATTAATAGTGTCCCCAAAAAGGTACTGTAGATCTTGTTTCATATACTTGTTCAGGCAACATGATTTCAGAAGACTGCTATATTTTTCTGCCTTCAGTCTAGTTTCATGAGTAATACAAGGATGGCACTTCAATTGCTTAAAAAACGGAGAGTTTTTCTGGTACGGTTGATCATGAATGATGTTGAATATTATTGGTAGCTTTCCATATTTACTTGGAGTTGATATTGTCTTGGCGACTTCTTTGACATAGATGAGGTCCAGTATATGTTGGTCAAAACTGAAGATATGTCCTGAGTTTTGAAACCCAAATGCCTCCGCTGGATACAATGATCTAGCATTGTAGATAACCGGAGAGCATACATTTCTTGTATACAATTATGCATCTGTTACCATCATAGGCTATAGGCGTTTCATCCATTTCAGCTCTCTATATTTCTTTGATTTTACCGTGCAACATGATCAAATGCTGTGCCTTACCATAGAAAAACATAATTATCTAATAATTCTTTAAGCTCTTTTGACATAGGAAATCCTATTCATTAAATTTTTTTTTAATTATCTATTCCTTACCTTTTCTTCATTTGGTGTATCCTTATCAGGAATGAGAATCTAATGTTTTTTTTATTCACAAAATATTATTTGATATAGTTTAACTAGACATGTTTGCGTGATCCCTCGTTTCACCAATTTTCTTGACTCTTATGAATAATTTTTGTTTATAGGGCAAACCTTACATGCAGTTGAGGTCATTTTTGTTGTTTTGGTGATCTCTGTGCATTTGCTATCAGCAATTTACCTTTTGCTTAATGTACATACCTCTATCTTTATGGACTATACATCTATGAATATAGATTTACACCCATCTACATACACAACCACAGTATTGTTTACTGTTTGCATGTTTGTGCCTGATTATACATTCCAAGTGACATCCTTTTGTTATAATAGGTTGTTGCACATCTTTTAAAGCCACGTGGCTGGAAGCCTCCCGTCCGCCGGCAATTTTTCTTAGATTGCAATGAAATAGCAGATCTTTGTGACACTGCTGAAAGAATCTTTTCAAGTGAACCAAGTGTTTTGCAGCTTAAGGCTCCAATCAAGATATTTGGGGATCTCCATGGTCAATTTGGTGATCTTATGCGTCTCTTTGATGAATATGGTGCACCTTCAACAGCTGGTGACATCGCGTAAGAATCCTTATCTTTTTTATTGTTTATCTTGCATATTGGTCCATGTGCTTCGGAATATTTAATTGTTTATGGAGGAATTCTCTTGATTTAATCGAGCTACTTTTGCTAATTGATAAGCCTGCAGAAATTGCAGTTTTAAGTGTTAACAGGATGCTGTTATGTGACTGGCTGTGCAAATCAAATTTAACTGACAAGCTATAAATAATGAAATAATGAACCAGAAACCTTTGGAAAGATTAAAAAGCTGGAAATAAATGACTAATACAAAATCTTGATCTACTAAAAGGATAATCTAAAATAGGAGTTTCTAAAGTGGACCTGTTTCCCTTGCACACAGTGGCCATTTGGGCACAGCAAAGAAAAAGCTGATAATCATTTGTAGTTGACAAGCTATGATTGATAAACTACAAACTTTCAGACAGATTGAAAGAGGGAGTAAATGACTATATTCAAACTTCTCCTACTAAAGGGCTAAGAAGTTTCTAACATGGAACTCCTTCCTTGTAAATGACTGTTCAAACTTTTCCTACTAAAAACCTATCTTAAAGAAGAAGTTTCTAACATGGACTGGTTCCCTTGCACCAGTGTCTAATTGAACACCAAAAGAAAAAAGTCAATAACCATCTTGGTTGACCAATGCAGAAATTAGTGTTCTGTTAAATCTGATCTGCAGCTAAGGTCTTGCTGAGGCTATTTTCCACCCAAAGCATTTATTTCACTAAGTCTTCGTTATTTGTATTTGCAAATACAATTTCCTATGATTTTCTTGCGATCTATTTAACATACTGTGGTGTTCTGTTATGAATGCTAACCCTTGCAATTGAGCTTGGAATTAACTTCTAGAAGTTGCGATCTTTGGCTCTAGTGTTAATAGGAAGGATGATGTTTTGTATTTTGGAGACAAGGTTGCGCGTTCTTAGGTTTACATGCTTGTTTATTAGCAAGGCTTATTCTAATTCTGTTACTTGACTGTCAGATATATTGACTATCTCTTCTTAGGAGATTATGTTGATCGAGGCCAGCATAGCCTGGAAACTATAAGCCTTCTACTTGCTTTAAAGGTAAGATGGTTGTGTGTTCTTTTCTTATTCCTTAGTTTTCCCCTATTGGCCTATTTTTTTCAGTTAGATGACTGACTGACACTTGTAAGTTTTGCCTAGTGTCTTGATTGATCAATGCATTTTATTAATTATTGTAATCTTATAGGTTGAGTATCCTCAAAATGTACATTTAATTCGTGGGAATCATGAAGCTGCAGATATCAATGCCCTTTTTGGTTTTCGCATTGAGTGCATTGAGCGTATGGTGAGATATTACAGTTTGAATTATATTTTCCTTTTGTCACAGCTCACTTACTGGCTTATTTTTGACTGAACAGGGTGAGAGAGATGGCATTTGGGTTTGGCATCGGATAAATCGTCTGTTTAATTGGCTTCCTTTAGCTGCATTAATTGAAAAGAAGATTATTTGTATGCATGGTGGTATTGGTCGCTCAATAAATCATGTGGAGCAGATTGAGAATATTCAGCGTCCAATTACCATGGAAGCAGGCTCAATCGTTCTTATGGATTTGTTGTGGTCAGTGTATGCCTTATATTGTTTCTTAGCTGTACCTTTGATTCATAATGACACATGATTTGTCCCTCAGGTCTGATCCAACAGAGAATGACAGTGTTGAGGGATTGCGGCCAAATGCTAGAGGTCCTGGGTTGGTAACTTTTGGGGTGAGTGCATCTTTTAATGCTTGTATCAGTTGTATGTAATCAATTGCTTCATTGGTTTTCCTCCGAGTATTATACATTACATCGATAATTGTATTTCAGTTGTTCTTCCAAAAACTATACATCAGAGATACGACTTGACCAATCTTTCCTTTTGTTGCTTCTAAGTTTTCAGTTTTCACTTTTGCTGTGTTGATGATACATATAGAACAGTTTTTGGATGTGAACTTGATGATAGAAATTGCAAATTTTTTATGCTCATGCTGTGTTTCTGAACTTGCAATTGGTTAGCATTTGCTATTATGATGATCATAAGCATCCTAGCATAGTTTCTTGCCATTAGTTGCAATAGCCTTCTTGGTCCATCTTCTCATGAGTAAGGATGGTTGGCAGCCTGATAGAGTGATGGAATTTTGCAACAACAATGATCTTCAATTGATTGTGCGTGCTCATGAATGTGTGATGGATGGCTTCGAGCGTTTTGCCCAGGGTCATCTGATTACACTTTTTTCAGCTACCAACTATTGTGGTATGAAATTCTGCTTCTTGTTTTTCAATCTCCATAGATAGATTGGCATTTTTACAGCAGGTTATTGTATGCCACTGCAGGTACCGCAAACAATGCAGGTGCAATACTAGTTTTAGGGAGAGATCTTGTTGTTGTTCCAAAACTTATTCATCCTTTACCACCAGCAATATCATCACCAGAAGCGTCACCTGAACGTCATATTGAAGATACCTGGATGCAGGTCCTTGATTCTGACAAGAAATTTTGATTCATAGAAATGCTTCAGTTGTATTGCTAATTTTGTTTATACTGATTATTGCCCTGTTTGCTGTTCTTTTTCTGTTGAGAGCAGGAGTTAAATGCTAACAGACCTCCGACACCAACTAGAGGTCGACCTCAAGTAGCAAATGATCGGGGTTCTCTTGCTTGGATATAGTAGATTCTCATGATGTTTTTAACTCCATTGTGGGTTGTTATTACCACGATGGGTTAGTGGTATCTGTATAGCAAATGATGCCATGTCCTGGTATTCCCGAACTTGTGATCACTGATGCCGGTTAGAGTCTGAGGCTTTCTGAATTTTTTGATTTAACAGCACGTTTGGCTAGCTCTGGTATGAAGAGGTGCACAAGTTCGAGAACTGGGTTGCGGGCGGAAGTTAGATCACACTTCGTTATGGTAAAAAACGTTACAGTAGGGATTGACCGCCCTGTGTAAATTGCGTTACAAGCAGGTAGAAGTCATCAAGGTTGTTCATTTTGATGGGTTAGTATTGATGAGTATTTTTCATATTAGTTTCCATATTTTTTTTTGTTCCTCGTCATAGGCCTAATATTTTTTTTGTCTTTTTACTATTCTAAGGGGGGCATAGCTCCTCAATATGTAATGTTGAGCTACACATATGATCTTTGTAGGGGTCGTGTATCATAGAGTTGTGTAATTCTCATTTCTGCCCTTCTTTTTCTGTACAATGTAATTTGTGTGCTGATAAGAAACTTTTTGGCCGACAAAATTCTGGGTAGTTTTGGTTAGAATTGGATTGGTTTGGTTTGGTTTGGAGTATGCTTTGATCTTTGATCACCTTTTCTCGGAATTTTTGCAAGGAAATGTTAGTAACATTTGTCGTCTGATCCTCGTTGGAACTTTTGGAAAAGCACTTTCTAACCCAGATTATGGGCGTTTGTCATTGTGGTTCTGTAACTTCTAAAGCTAAACAACAATTTATAAACAATGTAAATAGTCTACATTACCATTTCACGTGTACAGAATTAAAAGTTCTTACATATTAAAAGGGATAGCACTAATTTGAAAATTTTACACATGATACTGACAAACTTAAGGTTGTGGTCTTTATCCTTACAAAATGGGAAAAACAAGTTCGCTAGAATACGATTGGTAACTAAGAATTATTGTATGTCAAAACAGTAGTGGTGTACATGTGTAGAGAATTACGGAACTCGGAGAAAAATATTACTCCCTCCGTTTCATAATAAAAGTTGTTTTAGAAAAGTACACACTTATTAAGAAAGATGATAAAATTATAGATTTATCCTTATTAATATTCTCATAAATTTACCTCGGTAATCAGCATCTTAAATTAACATGTGAGAGAAATTACCTTGAAATTGTGATCTGTATAATTAAGATGAGAGAGAGATGGAAGGTTAATTTTGGAAGAAAAGTTATAAATATGCATACAAAGTCAAGAATGACACTTATTTTGAATAATTAAA
>JANZLF010000221.1:5304880-5315065 GCA_026546835.1 Erythroxylum foetidum | reverse complement strand
TATCCGATAATTATATGTAGGAGATTGAAAGTGAACTTGTATAATGGTATTTTTTTAATTTGTCATGATATTACATTTTATTAGTGATCCTTCTATTTTATTTTTATGTTACAATTCAAAATTGTAGGTGTTGCATTATCCACCTGGTTTGACTCAGCAATTCTTATTGATCCACTAATATAAGAAGTTGCAGACCTTCAAAATTGGTACTCCCTTATTTTTACTCCAACAACCAATAAAATTATATAAAAATTATATAATATTTTAATGCTTTTGTATTTATAATTATTGTGTTACAAGGCACGATGAAATAATAAGAAACTTAAAAACCTTATTAACCAACAAGCTTATCTTAGATATAATCCTGGATCACATCAGAAGATTACCAAATAATCTTCTAGAATTCTACCACTAAGATAACTACATTTTATATTCTTATAAAATATTTCATATTAATTTTTAATAAAAATCTTATTACCGGTTATTTGCAGACAACATGTATTAAAGCTAATATTTCCTTCCAACGCATCTTGCAAAAGTACTGGTATATGACATGTAAGAAATGCCTTCATTCTACATCTGCTACCTATAGAGTTCCATTCAATTGTAATTCTTGCAGAGAAAAACTTCCTGCCAAACCCGGGTTTCCTTTTTCTCTTTTGTCTTTTCAATTTATTGTTTTTTGTTTCTCATGTATCGTACATGTTGGGATTTTTTTTAACAACATTTTTCACTTGCATGTCACAGGTATGACTTATTAAGTCACACCCATGACACCTTCTTCAATTTTAATGTATTTTTTTGTGACGCTTCTTCACGGGTGTGACATATTAAGTCACACCCGTGACACCTTCTTTAATTTTAAAGTCCAATTTTATTCTTCTTCAATGGTGTGACAAGTTAAGTCACAATGATGTCCACTTTTTTTCTTCTTTACGGGTGTGACATGTTAAGTCACCTCGTGACACCTTCTTGAGTCCTTTTTTTTAACTAACATATATATTCTAATTAACTTTTGATATAGATGCCGCTATGACGTGGATTTGACTGACGAAACAGGAACCATCACTGCTTCTATTTTTGGCGAACTCGGTGAAAAACTTTTGAATTTCACTGCAGTTGAAGCTATGCAATATTACCAATAGGTTATATTTTTACAGTTTTTTTTTGAAGTTCTACATATGCAATTTAATATGACAATAATTATGATATCTATATTGCTGAAAAATTAACATTTTTGCCTTCCTATAATAAGAATATGGAACTTCCTCTAGAAAAGGTTTACACAAAATTGAGAAGCAAAACATTTCTTCTTATATCAAACTTGTAAACATTCAGCGATCAGATGCAAGACAACAATTCACTGTTATGTATTACTGTGAAATTAATGATGATGAAATAGAAAAAGCTTTAGATTCACCTGCAAATGATGATCAAATTTTAACTGATGATCAAAATAACACCGCTGAAATTGCACCTCCACCTATTTCAGGTATTCATTAATTTGGTATTTGTTATTATTTATTCATCCAGTTTTTGCGTTTTTATCTATATCAAACTATGTAAACTTCTTTTTTACATTAATTATATTATCATCTGTTATTTATCTATCTAGCATTTTTACCCAAAAAAAATGTTACCTTATATACTCTCTAGCTAATATAATTTGATTTTTTAAAATATTTTTAGAACATATTGCTGAATCTTCTTCATCACTCAGACAATGCCTTCATTAAAGATTTAGCCAGAGTGAACCCAATCTGCGGTTAGATGCAAATATGATCATTAATCATAGTGAACCCATCCCACAGTCAGATGTAGAAGTTGATCACAATAACAAAAAACCTAAATTGTCTTAAGCTATTTCTGTTAGAACAAAATAATCATATGACTTGTGTACCTTTTGTGCTTTAATTTCATGTTTTCTTAAACTTCAAAATTCTGGATTTCCATACGATGCTTTTTTGTTGTTAAATCACAACCGTGAATAATTTTTTATTGCTTAGATCATAATCGTTTATTACTTACCGCATATATCAATTGTCTTTATTAAACTCATGCAAATTCATGAAGTAATTGTTCAAAATTAATAGACATCTCAACATATCAGAAGAAAACCTTTTCTTTTCTTTATGTTTATTTTCTCTTTTTTTAAAATTTCTTGTTTTTTGTTGCATTTTCATTTTATCATATTTTTGTAAAATAAAATTCTTGTAAATAGAGCATCATGTGAAATTTTGATTATAAACCTGATTAACTTATTCTCATTTTACTACTAATCTTAATATTACCTGTTATTTAATTATTTCTAGATAAATAAAACTTTAATAAATATATATATATAACAAACTTTTTTTTTTCTTAGCTTCAATCTCTATAAATTTAACATTTTTTGAACATTTTTTCAATCATGAATGTGATTTAATAATTCACAACCATGACCGATGATAACATAACATCACAAAGAGGCTATCAATTAAACGTAACTAAAACCGTTTTTAACGACCAAAACATGAAATACTACATAAACAAAAAAACCTACAATCATACTCAAACTATTCAAGAATCAGAAATTTCTACTCATAAATTAAGCATTCATAACACTCATCAGTCACGGGTGTGATAGGCTGTCAACTAATATAAGCATTCAACTAAAACTTCAACTACAAAAACATAAATACTACATAAACATCAAAACCTACAATCATATAATAAAGTAAAACAATTCAAGAATCAAGAGTTTCTACTCACGAATTAGACATTAACAATATAATATTATGATCATCATAAGTCACAACCGTGACTGATGATCTTATGCTATCAATTAACCATAAACATTCAACTAAAACCTTAATGCTATCAATTAATCATAAACATTCTACTCACAAATTAATCATTCACAATACACTTATTTTTAACATTAGCACACCATACCCATCCTTCTCTTTGCTTATCTTCTTCTTCTTCGAATCATCCTCTTTATCAACGATTACATTTACACCATCAAAGTTGGTCTCTAGCTCTCGAAATTTGTCTTCTTTTTCTTTTTTTTTTCTTTGCAAGAACATTGTTATAGACAATTAATAATATTCAATAATCAACAATAATGTGAAATTAAGAAAAGAAAAAAATCACTAAAAACATTAAACCATAAAAGCACAAACACCCAAACAAAAACAAATTAATAATAATAACAAATTATTTTCTCATTTAATGATTAAAGATGTGAATGATCATTTTGAAGAACACAACCTAAGATTTTAAAACTCATAATAATTCGTGAACAAACTATTATTCACATGCATAACCATAATTGACAAGTATATCAACTAAAAGACCATTAACAAGTGTGATACATACTCTCTCAATTTTCCTTTCTTTCAAGCACTCAGAGGTCAAAAATATTCACTCATTTTTCATTTCATGTTAAACATCAACCATAAGCTTACTAGCTAATCCAATCTTCACTACTATATATCTAACATAAACATTAATCTGAAGGTCTTTATTTTGGTTGTAATGAGGCCTAGGTAAAGGTATGGAAAAGATAAAATTAAGCTTAATACCAAAGGATTAATTGGGCATTTAAAATGATACAAACCAATAAAATAAAAATAAAAAATATTTCTTTTCAGGTTGAAATATAACGCAACCAATCTCCTTTACTTTCTTCAGCCTACCCTCTCCCTCCATTTTCTTTTTTCTCTTCCTTTTTTTCTTTTTTGCGTACCATTTTCTCATTCCCTTTTTTTTTCATGTTTTTCTCTTTCTTCTTTAGTTGATATGATTTGCTTTTATACTAAACGTACAAAAACATATATCCTTCTTTTTTTTCCTTTTTCCCTTTTTCTCTGTCTTCTTTGGTTGATATCATTTACTTTTTTTCAATGTACAACAACCTATATACCTTTTAAATGCTCAACTTGCCCTTATGATGGGTATAATCAAGGTAGATAAACAATAAAAGACAAAGCTCATGTTTCAAGTTTTAAACAAAAAAAAGTCCCATGCAAGCTTAAAGGGGTTCACTAAGGATAACATCATGGTGGCTTTAAAAGCTCTTAGGTTATATCCTAAATGCCTTCTTCATTTTAATGTTTGGATAAGATTATGTAATCTTGACTAGTATTCACAAGTAAGTTCTAGATTTGTTTAACATGAAACGATCTCTCAATAACGAATACTTTTAATTGGTCTCAAACTCTTATCGAGGGAAAGTGTCATTCATCTATCATAACAAGCTAATACCCTTTCAATTAAAATCCAAGTCAATTAATTGATGCATGCAAATATATTTATTCACTTGTATTATGCATTTATAACGCCAATTAAGTTCGGTCAATAATCAAACATATTTAACTATTGAACAAAAAAATAAACACAATATATACAACAATCATAGTAAACATCATAGGAAATTAAATAAAAGATCTAACATGCAAATGAGATTAATTAAGACAAAAAATATAATAAAAATAATTTATTGACAAACAATCAAAATAATAAAAGAAAAATATAAATACATACTAAGATGGAGGTCCACATTTTCTCAAGCGAGGATTCAAATTCCCTAGCAAATCCTTGATCTCTGCAATATTTGCTCAATCTTTTGCAATCTCTCATCCGTTCACCGCTCAAAAGCAATAAGTTGATTGGTTAATGATTGGTAATCCACATAAGTAGGTGCAATGTTAAATTGTGTTACCTTCATGTAGTGAAGGGTCTTCCCCTTGTGTACCTTCACCTCCTTCGCTCCGAGTGCGCTTACTATTTGAAGGTTCTTTTGCCTTATCACTAACAATAACATAACGATCACCTTGCCGCTTGGCAATCTTCATAGATACCAAGGATTGCAAGTCTAAACTAGAATTCCTTGAAACTAACTTCGTACTTGTTCTCTCGGTTAGTAAACCAAAATACTCTACAATTTGGGTAACAAATGCCTCAATAACTATTTTCCCAGTACTAACTTTCACTACATCCATCATATGTACACTTAACCACATGCCAACATTAAAGTTTTTACCATACACCATACATCACATCATAAACAATTTAGCTTTAGAAACTGCACCTTGACTATCTCCTCTACCAAATATTGTACAAGTTAAAAACCTATGAAGATAACGTAAGCTAGGATCCTTTAAAGAAGACGATTTAGACCTACTTAGAGAAAAAACATTTGTTGAATTTGTAATTTGTTTCCAAAATTCTTTAAGACTGATGAAAACGTATGAAAAACAAATGTATATTAATAGACGATAACTTGTTCATCGTTCAAGGAGATTACAGTACAGTATGTATAGGCACTTTACAAAAAGGAAATAATCCTATACTACGGTAACTTAATATCTATAATTAAGGTACAAGATACTAGCTTTCTTAGCAACAATTACAAGAAATCACTCATAATAGTAGCGCATGATAGACGCTTGATTTCCACACTCCCTCTTAAGTTGGAGCATAGATGTCTATCATGCCCAACTTGTTGATTATGCCATGAAACACTTTCCCAGAGACTGCCTTTGTGAGTATGTCCACCTATTGCCCTTTAGAATGAATGAATGGGAACAGGATAAATTTTTGATTAACTTTCTCCTTAATGAAATGGCGATCAACTTCCATATGTTTGGTACGATCATGTTGCACAGGATTTTGTGCAATCTCAATGGCTGTCTTATTACCATAGTGAAAATTCATCGGTTTTGTATGCTCAATTTCCAAATCCTTTAGAATACTTTTGATTGATAATAGTTCACACACACCGTGAGTCATGCCTTGGAATTTAGCTTCTACACTTGATTTGGCCACCACATTCTACTTTTTGCTTCTCCAAGTAACCAAATCGCCTTCCACGAATGTGAAGTAATCGGAAGTAGACCTCCTAGTTGTTTGATCACTTGCCTAATCAGAGTCCGTATAACCTTCAATGTCTAATATACCATTTTTGAAAATAACAGACCTTTACATGGAAAACTCTTCAAGTATCTTAAAATTTGGTATACTGCATTTGTATGGTCTGCACTTGGAGTACTCATAAATCGAATTACTACACTCACAGCGTAGGCAATATCTGGCCTGGCATGTGATAGATATATTAACCTCCCAATCAATTGTTGATAGTTACCTTTGTCTATTGGAACTTGATCTGGGAAAATTCCAAGCTGATGATTTACTTCTGTGGGTGCATTACAGGTTTCATCAGATCCATCATAAAAGGTTTTAGACACAACTTCCCATATATCCTTAGCGGTAGGGAGACGAATAAATCGCTGCATTAGTGAAGGACTTATAGAGTCAATAAGCCAACTTTTCACTTTGGAGTTGTCTACAACCCACTTTGTAAGATCTGGATCATCATGTGCAGGCTTCTTTGCTTCCCCATTGAGTTATCCAATTTTGTTATGAGCACTAATTCGCATCTCCATAAGTTATAACCATAATGAGTAGTTGGTTTCATCTAGTATAACACTGGTAGGAAATATAGAATTGTCTTGTTGGACAATGATCTGTGAAGAAGTTTGGTTATTTGGTGTGGAGTTTGTGGCTGGGATAATGGAATCAGAACTGGAATTCTCCATGTTGGTCTTTGTTCAGGGAAACAAAACAGAAAAATGGTACAAGATTTGTAATACGAGATTCGATTTGTGTTTGGGTTATAAGGATCAAACTAGCTTTGATACCATGATGAAAATATATGAACAACAGAAGTATATTGATAGATGATAACTTGTTCATATTTCAAAGAGATTACAGTACAGTATGTATAGGCACTTTACAAAAAGGGAAATAATCCTATACTACGATAACTTAATATCTATAATTAAGGTAGAAGATACTAGCTATCCTAGTAGTAATTACAAGAAATCACTCATAATAGTAGCACGTGATAGACATCTGATTTCCACAAAGACTAAATTCATCATGATAGCCATATTAATCATTATGTTGAAATCCAAATATATCATTCAAATCATTTAAGGCAAGAGCACTTGTCTTATTCATTAATCTAAATATAAAATTAATCACGATGTCATCTTCGTTATAGATCAAATGTAAAGTTGCCAAAAATTCTGAAGTTAATTCAACATATGGTTTTTTTTTTCTCTAAATTTTGCAAATTTGTTCCATCCTATATTATGCAACAATTCATTAACTCGATCTGTAATTCCTAAGTCAGTTATAGCTTCATGATCAATAAATCTATTTAGCATAATCGGACGATCTTTTAAACTTAAATACCTTGATTGGCTCTCAGCAATGTTAAATTGAAGGCGAGGATTACCTAAAATAGGAACATCATCTGCTTCAGAACCTGAAAATGCTTCAAATCTCGTACAAGGCATAATCTAAATAACAATCAAAAATCAAAATATTTTTATGAATCTCAAACCAAAAGAACAATTTATTACTTAATTAGATTTAAAGCAGTTAAATATAATAGGCAAACATAAAATCGTACAGTAATATAGATCCAGCAGGTCAGAGGATGAACAAACATTTAGTTTAAATATACATCCTTTAATAAATAATAATAAAATAAAACATTAAAACGAAAGAGATTAAATAATTTTTATGTTATTAGTTGTATTCTATATCAAAATGTTTTATAATGTCAAACTTGAATTATTTAATAATGAATATAACAATTCATTGAAAACTCAACTTTACTACATTCTAGAATCAAAGTTTTTTATTTTCAAAACCATTATCCCTTTCCCAATCCTTTAAACTTTTTCAATGAACAAATAAAATTTCAAATTAGATGCAAATTTTATCATTCTTATTTTTATTTCTGTCCATTTATTTAGTAAAATCTATTAACATAATTAATAGCAAATCTATTACAATTTTGTTAACACCGAACAATTAAATAGAATCCTTACAATTTAGTAATTATTTAATTGAAAACAAACTGATAGCAAATAGCGAAATCAAAACAAATTCTTAACCCAATACAATTCTTAACCAAGTATAAAAACCAAGAAACAATAAACCAAATAGCAAGATAAACTTAAAAAATCTATTAAAATAGTTAGCAGTATAAAAACAATCAATGTGAAGAATGAAGCATTAACCCATATCAAAATAAGATATTAATTTAATACATTTTACTAAATATTGTGAAATATGTTTAATGATGTAAGATTACCTATAATTATAAACATAGGAGAAGACGGCGATAGCTAAGGCAAAGAGGACGACAACATCCCAAATCAAGATCTGAACTCCAACAGAGATTCGACCAATAGGATTTTAACCGGAGAGAATAAGAAGATGATTGAATGGCTGCAAACTGCAGGCGTGGTTTTAGATTTAGGTTAAAACTCTTACCTCGATCATCCGTGACTTTATCCAATAATTTTTTTTATTTTAATTGTAATTAACTCAGACACCAGTGTTACTTAAAAACTCACGTCTGTGAATGACTTTTGTAGGATTTATTTAAATCTTTTACTCAAGTCAAACCCGTGATTGAAAATACTAAGTTAATTAAAATTAAAATAAGAAAAAAATTATTTAAGATTTATTTAAACTTTTTTAGTCATGGGTATGACTGTGTTTCAAACTTGTATTTCCAAGATTTGTATTCTTTAAGTTACACCTGTGACTCAGGTGTGTTTAAGCTTTTGTGAATTATATGAATTCAAAGCAACAAATCCATGCATATCTGGACTATTTATAAAATCCTAAATTATTTTATTTTTCCACTCCAAATATTGACCTATTTAATCATAACTAAATTATTCAATTGATTACAAAATTAATAATTGAATGATGATATATTTTTTATTTTTAATTAGATTTTTTATATTTGTATTTACTTTCTATAGTTTATCCATTTATAACAAGCACATCACACTTTACATTTCCTACTTTTCTTAACTTTTTCATTATGATATTTTACAACATAATTTTAGTTATTCATTTTTAATATTCTAACTTATATATTTTTAATATTTCTATCATAATTCCTTTCTTAATATGCATTTAAAAATTTAAATATTGATAATTTGATCACAAATTTTAAAGTTGCACAATATTAATTTATACTTCAAACAATATAACATGTTTTTAACTTATATATTATAACTTATAAAATGTTGTAACAATATACTACAAATAATCTAGTCACACCCGTAAGTCACACCAGTAAGTGATGAGATTGTTTTTAACTTATATATTATAATATTTGTATTTACCTACATTAAATATTTATGATATTATCACAACATTTTAAATTACGCAATTGCCTTTTTTTACTTAATTAACTACAATATTTAATCCGTAACAAAACATTTAACATTTTTTATTTTTCCATTTTAACATTCTAACGTATATATTTTTTAGTTTTGTATAGAGTGAATTATCATATTTCATTTCTTTTTTTTTCCATTCCAAATTTTTACTAACTAAATTTACCATTTCATTTTTAATATTCAAATTTATATATTTTTAATAATTTTATCATAATTCTTTTCTTATTATACATTTAAAAATTTAAAAATTAATAATCTTATCACAAATTTTTGTAATTACAAAATATTTATTTATTTTACACTTATTTTGTTTGAGTTTTTAAATTTAGTTTATATATTTTATACATTTATAACAAATACATTACACTATACATTTACTTAATTTTTTAATTTTTCATCCCAAATTTTGAGTAACTAATTTTACTGATTAATTTATGATATTCTAACTTATATATTTTTAATATAACAAATTTTAACCTTTTTAATAAAATATACATTTCAAATTTAAAATATTTATAATTTGGTTACAAATTTTTAAATTACCTGATATTTATTCATACATTAAAATTATATAATTTATTAATGTAACATGTGACTATTTTTTACCTTAATTAACTACAATATTTAATTCATAACAAAACATTTAACATTTTTTATTTATCCAGTCACTAATCCACTTTTAACATTTCAACTTATATATTTTAAAGTTTTAATCCAGTTTCCTAATTTTTATTCCAAATTTTTACTAATTAAATTTACCAATTCATTTTTAATTCAAATTTATATATTTTTATTATTTCTATCATAATTCTTTTCTTATTATACATTTGAAGTTTTAAATATTAATAATCTTATCACAAAATTTAAAATTACACAATATTTAGTTATTTTAGACTAATTTTGTTTGAGTTTTTAAATTTACTTT
>JANZLF010000221.1:5291644-5304780 GCA_026546835.1 Erythroxylum foetidum | reverse complement strand
GTCTATGACCTCTCCTCTACCTCCACCTCCAAGTCCCTCAGCGCTCACTCAACCAACTCCTCCCTCTCCTCCGACACCGACATCGACTCCGACTTCGACATCGACTCTCCTCCTGATCTCGCCACCATCTTCGCCTCCCAACGTTTCTTCTTCTCCTCCCCCGGTCAATCCAACTCCATCATCGAGTCGACGGACACGCTCACCTCAGCTCCTTAGCCTCAGTCGCCGCTCAACGGAGGTATAAATAAAAACTGGACCGGACCGGACTTTCCGATTCGACCGAAAAAGATTAACCAGCCGGTTTTTATACAAAAAAGTTAGTAGGTAAAATCGAACCGGACCCATGACTGATTCAGAGATTTTCCGGTCAGACGACGGTCCGAACGGTTTTTAAAACATTGTTCCTCATTCAACAAGCAATTCAGACAACTTATGCCACGTCGACCACAAATTTGACGACGTGGCATAAACCCATTGGTTACACTTAATCCAACACAGATACCACTAACGTACGCACCGGTTGCTCATTCCATCTAACCTACATTCCTACGCTAGTAAGTCTCAAAAATTTCAGATTCCGGCCCCTGTTTGTTTCCCGAGAAAAACGGAAAAGACTACACAAGAAAAAAAAAGGAAATTCCGTCAAATCATGGCGGTCCGACCAACTGTCTCGCGGTTCCCAATAGACGAAGACGCACAAGAATCGTCGGGCCTTCCATGGGGAGTGACTGTGACTCCGTTCGCCTCCAAGGACGAGAACGGCCAATCGCCGGTGTACGGAACGGAGGGACATTTACTGCCTAGATGTGAAAATTGCTACGCCTACTTCAATACCTACTGCGAGATGGAGCAGTGGGTATGGAGTTGCGCGCTTTGTGGGACACTCAACGGCCTCTCCTCTCACGCCATTGCTCGCTACTCCTGTCCTGAGTCCTGCGCCGAGATGACCTCATCTTTTATCGATCTTGAGCTACCTAGTGAGTGATCCTGGGTGTTTTGATTAGTAACTTGTTTGGCTACTGAGGAAACGAGCGAAATCTGTCTGTTCGGTAATTAAAATCTTGTTTTTCTTTTTTGGCTAGTAGTTTGAGTTGAGAAAAAGGGTTTTTTAGAATGGTTGACTTGTTGTCTTTATAGCTAATGAGGCTATGAGAGACTGTAGTTTGACTAGAATTCAAAGTTTGAGTCTAGAGTTCTCGGTGGTGGTGATCTTAAAGAAGTGATGATTCGCTTGTGAATTTTCCACGCTCGAGATGTTCAATACGTTGATAGAGCATGCAATCCATGAATCATTGCCTTCTAATTCATAACCTCTTTTCAATGTTGTCATCATAAGTGTTGCTTTTAAGTCCAAACTTTTTCGGTATTCATAATATGCAATGCCCCTTTTGGTATTGATTGTGTTATGATTTATCTACTTTTGCTGCAGTCGAGGATCCGGAGGAAGAAACTATTCAAGCTCGTCCAGTGTATGTTGCAGCTGTTGATTTGTCATGTGAGGTTTCGTTTTATCACCTAGTTGTAACTGTAATTTTTAAATATTTTTCTTTTTCTACCTCGATTTTTTTGGCTAGTTATCTCTTGTGATGATAATTGTTAAACTCCATGGAATTCATAATTACCAGAAGCTGAATAATCAAATTATGAAATGATTTGAATTACTCTGAGTTCCACCTCCGAAAGTGTCTTGCATTAGATATGCACGATACAAGTAACTAAACAATTTTCCTTTCCTTGTCCATTGAGCTCTTGTTGTAACAGCTCTATTGGTTTCATAATATGACCATATTAGCTCTCATTTTGTGCAATGCTATAATTGGTGATCTTGTAGTGTCATTTGACCTGCTAAGGAGGGAAAAAAAAAGAAGAATTAGAGCTCTCCTTATAGTCCAACCAACTAATGAATTATGAAGTTAAGCTCTTTTGATAGCTTGAAATGGCCTCATTTTGGAGGATTTCATAAAACTCATTTGAAGCTTAGCACTATTCCTTCTTTGTTTTTAATTTGTTCTAATTATTCAGCAGAATTAACTCCATCTTTCATTCTTCAAGGATAGTTGCAGTTCATGTGTGCACTTATCTTGTATGCTAGACCAAGCATATTAAGTATGAACATCATGTGGGTTATTGGTGCAGAACAATTCATGTCACATGACTGTGTAATTGCAGACGATTACATGTATAAAAGAATTGTCCGTTAAAATTATCCTTGACATTAATTTTTCTGTCCTCTAATGTGAATTGATTGATATGAATGTTGACATACCAAGTGAGTTATTTGACCATTATATTATAAAGCTGAGTGACCGACTTGAATGTTTACCTATGATTAAATGACTGTGAATGATTGTTTCTGTTATTTTTAATATTTTACTGCTCTTTATGCCTGTAATATTTTTGAAATAAGCTTTGATATTCACAATATTTTACTGTGCTTGAGTTTTCTTGAATTCCCCTGCAGCTTCTGAAGAGTTTTTGGAGCTAACTAAGAGTGCACTGCAAGCTGCTTTGGAAGGTTAATCATTTCCTTGAAATTATTATTCTGTCAAAATAATGTTTTTTTTCCCTTTATGTCTTCATGACTACTTTTCTTTTCCAATTACTTTTTCAGCTCTTGGACCTGGTTCTCTGTTTGGCCTTGCTACTTTCAGTCACAAAGTTGGCCTGTATGATGTTCAAGGTCCTATTCCAGTTGTAAAAAACGTTTTTATACCGCCGGATTCAGAGGGAACATTGCCAGCTGAGATGGAAGATGTCATGCCTTTGCTGCAATTCTTGGCTCCTGTATGTTTGTCACTGCTTAATCTATTAAAAAAATGTTCCTATTTTTTAAATTATTTTTTAATGCATTTCTTTGATAATTTTTCATCATCTAGCTGCTTCAAAATGGGACTATTCAGCAATGTAGAGTACCATTTTATAAGAAAAATCAACTGAAAAGAGATCCTGTGGTTCCAAATAGTAACTCTTTTGGACTCTCTGGAGTTTCCATTCAAAGTGATAAATTTTCTTAATTTTACTGTGTAATAACTGATATTCAGATATGTATTACTCATGAACCTCTCACCGCTTCACATTATTGATCAGGTGCATTGTGTCTAACCTAGTTTAATATTGTTATAAATGAAAAAGGAAACATTTTTGACCTATCTGTAATTTGCTAAGACCACCCTTAAGCCTAGATTTTTTATGCAGGTGGACACATGTAAGGACAACATCACAGCTGCTTTAGATACACTCAGGCCAACAACATCTTGGGAAAGAACCAATGGTGCAGGTCAGGGAATAGATGGCATTCTGATGGGTGGACGAGGTTTTGGTTTGGCAATGGAAGCCCTGTTTAAGTATCTTGGATCAGAATATGGAAACACTTTTGCTTTAGGTCCGTAATAGTTCACTTGCTCCCTCCTTGTGCAGAATTAAGTTAATGTCATCTTATCAGCAATTGTCCTCCCTTTGCCACATTCTTTTCCAGCTCCTTTTCTATAAACTAAATTTAGTACCTGATTGTAAAATGTTGCAGCAAGAGTCTTTGCCTTCATTTCTGGTCCTCCTGATTATGGAGCTGGGCAATTAGATACAAGAAGGTATGGTGAACAGTATGCAAGCAAGGGGGAGGATGCAGACAGGGCATTACTTCCAGAGCAGACTCCATTTTATAAGGATCTGGTAAATGCAATTTGGCTATTATTCTGCTGTGTTATATTCTACGATTAGATAGATGTGGGCATTGACATACACTACAGGCTGCTGTTGCTGTTCAAGCAGGTGTCTGTGTTGACATATTTGCTGTAACAAACGAGTACACTGATTTGGCATCTCTCAAGTTTCTTAGCATAGAAAGTGGAGGCTCATTGTTTCTCTATTCAAGCACTGATGATTCAACACTTCCTCAGGACATGTAGGAAATGAAACTTCATTAGTTATACCATGCTTTTGACTTAAAAAACTACATTCTTGTTCATTTGGATGGAACTTTTGATTTTCATTATCAATAAGATTTGGAATCCCATATAAAACCTGGGTAAAACAATATATTCTTGAAGATGGTTACTTAGATGTTTATTTCTTCTTAAAGTTATTTCATAATTGTTTTCTGTATCGAATGATATTTTTGACGATGTGCTGGTTCAGTTATCGGATGCTTAGTCGGCCCTATGCTTTTGGATGTGTACTGCGGTTGAGGACATCCTCTGAGTTCAAACCTGGTCATTCTGTGAGTAACTTCTTAGCTATCTGGAAATTATGAAAATTGGTGTATAGATTTAACATTTTTGCAATTTCTTTCTGCAGTATGGTCACTTCTTCCCAGATCCACAATATGAAAATGTTCAACATATCATATGTTGTGATTCTTATGCCACATATGCATATGACTTTGATTTTATCAATGCGGTTGGGTTTTCCAGGTATGTGATTGTTACAGTGTACCCTCCTTTGCTTGAATTGAACATGTTTGAGACCATCCAATATTTAAACTAGAAAACAACTGAATATTTGTCATGAGCAGAAAATAAAGAGTACAATGCTTTCTACCTTACAAATCTGGTATATCTTACAAACATGAAGCTTTTCAATCCTTTTTTCCTTTATTTTTTCCCCTTTTATAAATTGATTCTGAGTTGTGCTTAACCTGACCCTGTATGTAGATGTCTGTGTTCAAGTTAATTTCAGGGTGAGGAAGTGGTGACCAAAATGCTTGAAAGAATGAATTTGACTTGAATTCAGAACTATAATTGAGGGTACTCATTTAGGATTTGCATTGTAGTTTTTCCCACGCCTTTGATTTCTGTTCTTGTTATTTCCTTGATAAAGCTGTCACGGGTGATGTCATCTTTTAGTGAGATGATGAAAATTGTGTCGTATATAATTTATGTTGCTCAAGTGGATGCTCTTAAGCTGGCTTTCATTGAACTTTAATTTTGCTTGACTGGAATAACCCTTACAGATACATTCACATGCTTGCGTACATATGCATGATTTCTTATATTGAATGTGCTACATAGATTTGAATATGGTGGATGAGGATATATGTCATGAATATCTGAATTGAGTTGAATTGGACTCACTGTATCTGTGTGAGATCATTTAGTAATTAGTTTACTAAATTAATTTATTGTTTCTGGGTGGTTAAATTTTAATTCTCATCAAATTTTAACAGGTATGCATCTGAGCAACCCGTGCTACAAATTGCATTTCAATATACAGTTGTAGTGCCACCTGAGGAGCTGTCAGATTCAGGGTTAGTTTCTGCAACTCGGTAGGAATTAGAAGATATTTGTTTGCTGCTTCATTGTTGCTATCTGAGCATTCATGAAATGTTAAGTGCCAGATGCCTTTCTTGATGAAATTTCCTTGACCTTCCTTTGTGGCTGAAACATCTGAAAAATATTGCATGTGTTGTGATTGCTGTCTGGTAGCTACATTTTGGGCTGATTAATCTGTTTTGTTTTCCACAGAAATAAGCATTCCCTTAAGCGAAGATTAAGGATTCGGACATTGCAGTTTGGAATTGCTCGAAATGTTAATGAACTTTACGATAGTGTTGATCCTGAAGCTGTTCTCTCAGTACTGGTTCACAAGGTTCTCTCCCTCTCCATACCACGACCATGACTCTATTGATTCTTCTTGACTGAGTTCTTGTTCCTAATAAAATAAAGAATATAGGAGAATGATGATCATTAGTGTACTAAAATTATTAGCAGCATGTATTTTTGACCATCCAGTTTGTCCTTTCTTAGTTGTATTAGTTGTGTGTGTGAGAAACAGCTGTCTCCCATACTCCTTAGATACAGCTAAGCTAAAGTTTCTCTGCGGAGGAACATGAGAACGGTTAAGGATTTAGTTCATTATTTGGCAGAAGTCTTTCTCACATTACTAAAATCTGGAACTTTTGCAATTGGCTTTATCAAACATTCATGTTTCTGTAACTGTTACAGATTTTATAGGAGAACCAACCCCAAAAGCTAGCTTGAAGGGTGGGAGAGCTTATAAACTTATAAACCCCACATCAGTTTCTTTTATTACTGATGTGGGACGATTAAACCGTAACATTCCACCACGCTTCGAAGCCTAGGCACCGGTGGGCTAGCTGTGCGCTAAACCATTTCTAGCCTCAGGCGAACACTACTATACCAGCATCACCACCCACGTACCCACGGGCTGGCTATGTGCTAGACCTTTTCTAGCCTTGAGCGAATGCTGCACTGCCGGCGTCACCACCCGTGCTTGTGACACGAGGACTTGAAGGAATGGTGTTAGTTCTAATACCAATTGTTACAGATTTTATTGGAGACCTAACCCCAAAAGCTAGCTTGAAGGGTGGGAGAGCTCATAAACCTATAAACCCCACATCGGTTTCTTTTATTACCGACGTGGGACAATTAGACCGTAACAGTAACTTTGTGATAAAAAGATAAAAATGATATGCTATAACCGTTCCTACTAAATAATACTTTTATTTTTACTGATCTCACATCTTGTCCTGCTTGTAGGTTATATTAGCCTCCCTAGAGCAAGGGGTTCGGGAGGGTAGGATGTTACTTCATGATTGGCTTGTGATCCTCACTGCCCAGTATAATGATGCTTACAAACTTGTTGCATACAAAACTGGAAGTCCAATTACTGGTCAGGTTGACGTTGCATTTTCACAGTGCCCACAACTGCAGCCCTTACCTCGACTAGTTTTTGCATTGCTTCGGAATCCTCTTCTCTGCCTCCATGAAGAAGGTGTTCACCCTGACTACCGGATCTACTTGCAATGCCTATTCAGGTATGAAGTGGTAGAACAGTTAGGAGTTTAAACAGCTTTAGAGGTTCAATTTGAAATCAGTTGTTCTGCGGATTTACTTTTCAATTTCTCAGTAGAACATAACCCAACTATCTACAGCCAATTGAGATCAATGACAACTACTTGCTTCAACATACTATTGTCTGTTTAAGCTTAGGATCACTTATCATTGTTTGTAAATGACGATGAGTGATGGACACTATGATGCATTGTCATCCTAATATTTTATTGACTCTGATATGCTTCACAATTGAGAGTTATTTATGGTATTTCAATAATTGAAACTCTTTCATGCCATATATCTGATTCATAAATGAAAAAGGTTGAGGAGTTTTGGGTCTAAATTTCCTTCAATGCAAAGCTGCAGCATTAACAATTTCCAACATATAATTGATAGTTTTGGCCATGTATACTTGTTCTCGTAGATGTTTGTGTTTTCGATTATACGTTGATCTAGTACATAGTACATGCTGTCTTTTCTTGTCCTTTATTTTGGTTCATTACAGTTATGGTGTGAGTTAGGTAAGGCTGCGTACTAATAGATCTCTCCAGACTTTTCGCCTCAGCGAGATTTATACTAGGTGTTATTATTGCTATTGTTGTTACAGTTATGGTGTGATTGATGATAGGGAGAGTTAATCAGCTTTTTCATTTTGCTTTATGCAAAATTTAAATTGTCCAAACCCTTCTAAAATTTTTTGCTGCAGCGCTTTGGGGCCAAGTTCCCTTCACCGAGCCGTGTACCCAGTACTCACATCTTATTCTTCACCAGACAAGCAAGCATATCCGCGTCACTCTTTGAGTCGCGCTGCATTGATCACCAGTGGTAGTCCAATATTCTTCCTAGATGCATTTACCACTCTAATTGTGTTCTACTCCTCTACAGCCGACCCTTCACTCCCTTTCCCTCCTCCTCAGGACTGTAAGATTTTTTCTTACTTTAACTATACTTTGGTGATGAAAAATTAGAACCTCAGGAAAAAATGTGCTCCATATTACTGGTTTTGAGTTAAGATGTCTATTTGCCAGGTTTATTGAGGAATACAATTAACAAATTAAAGCAAGATAGGAGCATCACCCCTAAACTTATTTTTATCCGAGGGGGACAGGATGATGCCTCCATTTTCGAGAGTTATCTGATTGAGGAACAGGATGTTGATGGTAGTGGCTTGACTAGTGTCATGGGCTTTGTTTCATTCCTTGAAGATGTCACTCAGGGTGTGCTGGAATACATGAAATAGAAGACTGGTTACAAGTTAGCAAGTACTGGTTGAAGAACTTACCATAAATTCATAGTGTTTCTGTTGATCAGAAGTTGGACGTTACCTCAGGCGTTACTGCTTTTAGCCATCACAATTGAAGGTTCTGCACCATTTGCAGATTCAAGCGAAGGATCAGTGTACCAACTTTAATCATTCTCCTCGTAACGAGTTCCATACAGCTTACGCATGGGAAGATTTTCTCTTTTTAAAACAATGCTGTAGGAGGTTGAATTATGCCCGTGGTTTTGGGTAGATGAAATATGCCTGTTATTTTGTTTAGAACTTTGATACAGGTAGTCAAAAGAGTTGTTTTCATAGTTCTTTTTCTTTTCTTTTCTTTTTCATACAAGAATCAAAAGTAATAGTTTACTGAGAAATATTTAATTTATTGTTAACTCGCCATATGTTTTTAGGATTTCAGCAACTTTCAGAGGAATATAGTTCCTTAAGGTCTCTCTTGAATGTGCTCATTCTATGTTTACTCTGTCCGCTGATTGTTTCTTATGCCAGATCAAGGTAACAACTTATTTTTCTGATCAGACAAGACTGAGCATGGTTTGCTGCATTCTTTCAACCTTTCTGTAGAACAAGAAATGAATATATGAAGGGGCTGACTTTTGCACATTTCACCATACACAAGGGGAGTTAATTATCGAAAGTTAAAAAGTTCTACAAACCCTTGAGAGCATTGAAATGCAAGGCATGTGTTGTTATTAAGGTTTCAGGAATCTGTGTAAAGTACATAGAATGTGAATGTATATCCTCGAGTGTGATGTCAAGATTCGAGAATCTGAAAATATCCAAAAGAAATCAACTGAGAGTTGTTTATAGCTTGTCTTGTTTTTTCGATTTGTCTGTTGTTAATGAGAGGAGGGTAACGAGACTTCAGGGACAATCCCTTCCTGAACGCTCCCTCCTGTGTGGTAAAATGGCATCTCAAGGAATGCACAGTACTATTTTGCAATGTGAACTCTTAGACTTGGGTTGCCACTGCCAGGCAGATAAGTATGCAACAAGAATGTGTTCCTAAATCATTGCAGACCTGGAATCCACGACAGACAACTGCACAACTTGATCTCTTAAGAGATAAAGGACTATTAATAATCCATATAAAGATAAAGAAAACCAAATCTGCATCGTATCATTGTACTCACACACATTGCCCGGTCCAAAATCTGTTTTCTTCCCACGAAATTTGAAGTTTTAAGGTGTCCACAGGCATTCCAGGACTCTTAGCAGACAATGAATGTAAATGAAGCGCCAAGTTGATAGCTTTGTGGAGCTCCCCCCCTGCTTACACAATGGTGACGGCCCCCTAAAGATCTAGGCATGCGAGATGATTTGTTTTCATGCATTTTTGTTTACATTTTCTTTGTTACAAAGAACATCACAAACATTATAACATCTGTTGAATTTTTGTCAGCCCTCTCTTCTGAACGAAGATACAAGAGGGGATGTGCCTGGTCCACATTAGTTGTGGTGGAAACAAGTACAATCACTCACTTTTAATAGCTTGGTGAATGTGGCGAACAAAAACGAAGGAAGCACAGAAACTGATTGTACCAAGCATCAGGAAAAAAGCGTAGCACATGCAAGCATTATAGGCGATGAAGATTGACAGTTGCAGGAGTCCACTCATACTCGAACGAGTAAAGAAAATAAAGCCATAGACAAACATAAATATGGATGGTGCGGCTCCCCGCAAAACAGAGCTGCATCAAATGGAAACAAAGTGGTTATCAAGACTTTGCGCAACCACAGTAACATGCATAATAATGGGGGGAAAATGCTCATAATAGAATTAACTGAATCTGCTATGGATATATCTACTAACGAATCAAAGAAGGAGAATGTGCATATAGCCTCAAAGATAAAACAAGAAAGTGCATTAGAAAATTGTGGTCTGCTGTAAAGCTTCCCATAATCATTAACTCGGTCATGCAAATGCTTTGATAATACTGTCACAGCCTGATAATAGTATGGGCATAAGAATCACACTTTATCTTAGACAAAGGCCAAGAAAGACGCACCCTAGATTCTCACAACAATGCAGATGTAAAATTCAGAATATATGCAGTTCATAAAATTCGCAAATAGGCGTACCTCCACCACCATTTCTGGTTCTCCATGGAAAGCTGAATACATGTCATTCCAACTCCCAATATTGCTGTAATTAAGACTAGGATGATGAAAGTTCCAAATAGAATGATGGGAAGAGTGTATAGTCTCTGGCCCCACAAACTTGAATATAATTGGTGTAGCTCAAGGACAGTGGCACCAAAAGGTAAAAGACCCCCGAGAAACATTTGACAAGGTGTCTTCGAATACCATCTTAATAGTGAAATTTCTCTGAGGTACCTTTTTGCAGTAGATGGTGCCTGGAATTCATGACGGAAACGATAGCCAATCACCCCACCCAAGGCAAGCAATGGAATATACAAAAGGGTGTACATGAGAAGAATCAAAAGAATTGTGCCGAAAGGAAGAGCAGCAGTCAGACCATAAGATGCAGATACTATGTTCAAAATGGATAGTACCACAAATACTGGGCCCAGGAACAAAATACCAGTCAAAAGAACGCTCCTTTCCTGCAAAGTAATAATGAATGTGTCGGGATATATGAGTTAAATACTAAATAAGCAAACAACAGCAGATTATATTGCTTAGAGTTGAGAATGTTAGTCATAGGTATCCACATCCATTTCTGATAAATAAACAATATATTTTCTTAATTAGCTTTGGGATCATATAGTGGTAGCAGGCATATTCCAGGTATTAAAATACTTACCAGGCTGAAGTCCAGCTTTTTAACAGCAAAAGCAAACATACATATGAAGAAAATTGTCAACAAAATTGAAGTTTGGCTTACCCATCCAGTTTTGACGAAATAACTATGAAAGGAAGCAGCAGTATACCCCCCAACTGCAGATGTAATGCTATAAAGAAGGACAAGAGAAGTGCATAATGCTCCTCGGTTGAAGGGGTAAAGCACGCCAACAAGAGTCAAGACAAATAGAAGACAGACACTTGCAATTTAGAATATAAACTAATGTTAGAAATATGAGATTTGAATCCATAAACCACATTATTGTTGACATAAATAGATGAAAGCGCTTCGCTTTATAAATTCAGAATGGAAACCTTTAAACTAAGTTAACATTATCTTCTTACACCAGATAGTTCATGACCCAAAACCAATATGAAAAGTAGACAGAAATTGATAACAACAACAATGTCCCTATCGAAATCCCGCTGAGATGTGGTAGACAAAAATTGATAATAGAGAACATGTTCATTTTATGCAATCAATTTGGCATCAAAGCTTAAAAATTATAGAATAAACATGACTGAATTGCACAAAAGACTTTTTCCAGAATCAAAATGGTAGATTTTAAAGGAATTCACACCAATGCTTGTCAACAAGAACAAATAAATTTGCCATTAGAAGTTACAAGAAAACTAGGGAAGAATTACACATCCTGATGTATAAGATGAGTTCCCATAAAGTGTAAGCTTTTTGATGACTAAAATCTAGCGTGGTCGATAAATTGTAGCCATGGGACATGCCAAACCGGTAATATAAAGAAAAATGACGTGCCCATGGAACTTACCATGTTAGCAACTGAGCACCGGTACCCATGACAGCAGAAAACAATGACATTTTTTGAGGATATATAAAAACATCACCATGAATATATTTCCAGCCAATATCCTTATCTTCTTCATCTCCATTAGAATACCTGCACTAAGCACACAAATAACAAGGTAAACATTACTTACACGAAGGTAAATTCAAGTGAAAACAAAACTATTGAGAAGTGAATTACCTTCCCAGATCATTCTTAAGATGCCGCATGAAAATCACAACAAAAAATACCATCAAAAGTACGGTAATGACAATTGAATTAACAAATGAGAACCAATGAATTTTTTGGTGCAGAGGATGGAATGCACTCTTCAAATACCTGTCCATCCTGCTCTGAGCAGTGGAATTTGCATTCCATAGCACTGAATATGTGAACTTTACATCCATATCATCATCTTCTGATATATCAACAGCATGATTTGGATCACCAAGAGCGTTTATCTCTATTATACTGTTGCCATTATAAAGAACATCAAAATGCACGTGGGTGAACAGATAATACTTGAAGTTTTTCTCACTCCCCATCCAACTTAGGT
Organism: Erythroxylum foetidum; assembly: GCA_026546835.1. Lineage (NCBI taxonomy): Eukaryota > Viridiplantae > Streptophyta > Magnoliopsida > Malpighiales > Erythroxylaceae > Erythroxylum > Erythroxylum foetidum. The sequence continues at coordinate 5,292,546 of JANZLF010000221.1, read as the reverse complement.
CCTCAATCTTTCCAATAAAACCCCAGAATGGAAGATCATCATAATGCATTTGGAAGTAGTAATCATTTAGAACGGCAACCCTGAACTTCGCAACATCATCACCTCTAAGCTTCTTCACACAGAGGATCTCCCAGGCTTTATCCTTTCGAAATTTCAAGTCATACAAAGTACCCATCAAACGATCACCATTTAACACTTCACCAAGGGTCTCCTTTTTTGAGATAATATGATCTGAAAGGCGAAAGCCACCATAAAAACTTAAACCACTTCAAAACTCCCAAAAATAAAAAGACTTCTACTCAAAAGGGCATTAATTATATCAGGAGATAAACAAAGTTAAACGCAGTTCATTGTATTGTACCTAAAGTCTAACCTGGGCAGCAGAAGGGGAGGTCGCAATATGGGTACGTCTCACTGCAACACAAAGGATGAACAAGCCTTATAGCAAATACTGAATATGTTTCCAAAGCACTCTTATATTGAAAAGGTAATAGATTCGTTAAGATGCAGAACCTGGGATTGTGCAAAGGACCGACTTTGTTGACGAAGAGACGGACATCATCACCTACACTGTAGCCGTGGCCGGAAGGTAAAGCTTTACTCGATCTGACAGAGAATAGAATAACTGCAAAGAGTACTGAGAAATGCTGACTCATTTGAAGAGGTTGAATCGGAGAGGCATACAAAAGAGAATTCTCAGAAGCCTAAGTAGAGAGTCTTCGTCCTCTGGCACTGTCTCTTGGAGTTTGACCTCACATCATTGAAAATTAAAAATATGAAAAATTACGTTAATATGACATTAGAGCAGTGATACGGGATTGAGTTTTAGTACGGAAGTGCTATACTAGTACCGGTCAGTATTTTATATCATTTTAAATAATTTTTTAAATTTATAAAATAGC
>JANZLF010000221.1:5271592-5287952 GCA_026546835.1 Erythroxylum foetidum | reverse complement strand
GTGGTTATTATTTATATGTAAAATATTTAAAAATTATTGTTATTGACTTATTTCATATTAATTGTCATTATTATTTATTTTTAAGATTTTTGAAAGCATGCTTGATGTAAACAGCAAACTAGTAAAGTATACAGTACAACTGTACAATACACCAATATGGACTATTTTGTAATTTTTAAAATTTTAGGGACTATTTTATAACTTTAAAAAATTATCTGAAACGGTACCCGGTACCGATACGGTTCCGTTCCAGAACTCAATCCGGTACCAAGCCCGGTACGGTATTCATAACTTTGGTATGAATTGGATGAATATGAATTTTTGATTTTTGATGAATTTTGATTAAACTTGCATATTTTGGAGTAGTATGAATTTATGGTGAATGAGTTGATGGAAATAGAGTAGAAAAACTATAAATAAAAATTTTAAATGTGGGTTTTTCAAAAATTGAAAGTCTGAATTTTTTGGGAATGAATAGTAACAGTGTATAAATTATACTTAGATGAGTTTTGAAATGGGAATGATTTTGTAATGAAATTCAAGGAAAGCTACCCGGGATTGTCATGAGCATGTATTGTACATAGTTCGTTTCATACATGTGCATTACTGAATAATTATAATTGTCCAAAGTTGTAACGTGTGTAAAATGTGTATTGCATAAATGAACTATGCAGGTTAGAACGTTTGCATTCAGACATCTCCAGAATTTGGAAACAATTGCTAAATTGGAGCATACTGTGAGCAGACCTAGATGGTCTCATTTCATTATTTTTTTATTTGAATTTTTGTATTGATTGATTTTTGAATGTGATTGATTGTATTGGGTTCCGGACAGAAGGTCCGATGATTGTGTTGTTGATTGGGATATTGAAGTGCTACTTGTAAATGAATGAGATGAAATAAGTGTGCATAATTTGATTGTTAGATGCTGGACCACAGTCTGATGATAAATGTGTTTGAATGTGCATTTGCATATGAATGAAAGCATTTCCTCAACTTTAATATTGAATACCAGACTAAGGTCCGATGATATGTGAATGTGATTGAATGAGAATATGCAAATGTGCTTTATGCATTCCATTGCATGAATGCATGAAATATAATGACAGTTCTGACCAGAGTAGCCAACGATAAGAGCTTAAAACTCAACGAGTAAAAATGAGCCTCAAGCTCAAAAGTAATTCAGAACCTCAAGCTCAACGTTTAATGAGCCTTGTATCCCCCAAGCGGATAAGGGACAGTTATCAATGAGTCCTATATAGGACAGTTTAGGCACTCAGTCACAACAAAGTAACAAATGGAAAGTGAGTCTCATGTGCACTGCATATGCATAAAATGAATGATTAAGTGTATTATATGTGAAGTGCGAAATTGAATGTGAAATGCGAAATAATGTGAAATGTGAATTATGTGTTATGTGACTGGGTAAACCATCGATGATGGTCACTCATTGAATTCGCAAAACTCATCTAAAATTTGTAAATATTTTTCAGGATTCAGAAGAATACCCCGTTAGGCAAACGAGAGAATAATTACTGCATGCAAGGGAAAGATAGAGGTCGGGATCAGTACGCATCTCCATTTATATTTTCCTATTTTTATATAAATTTTTATATTCAGAAATGGTTGTACAATGTGTTTACGTTGTAATGTAAAGACATTATGTCTGAGTGTTTTGTATTTTTAATAGGTCCCAAGTGATTAGTGAATCTCTGATGAGTTGTGTGACTGAAAATGTTTATGATTGAAATAAAGCGGGCTCAAAATTGATTTCTGATTTCTACGTATTTGAGTAAAAATAAATTATACCGAGTTTTTGACTGACTAAGTAATCTAACACGCCACTCCCACAAGACAAGGACTTGGATATCACCCATCGTTATCGGGTTTGGGTCTTACGGGATTGGGGTGCTACAATATCGACATTATGAGTCGTATCTCTTGATTGCATTGCATTACGAATTGAAGGTTGAGCTCCAGGAGTTGCTCGTGGTGTAAAGAAACTAGTCATCTGCCTTCTTGTCTTCCTTACATCAGATTCTTCATAAGTTTGAGATGGAACACTACCAGTACCACTATCACTACTATCTGACACTTCACTTCATGACCTTTTTTACAGGCTTCCATATCTCCTTTAACCCCAGCTAAATGTTTTTTTAATCGAGTGATTCTTCTACCTTTCAAATGCTTGTTACAAAACAAACAAATGGTATGGTTCTTCATCCCGGGAATCAATGCAGCATGAGCCCAAGCTGGATCATTGTATCTTCCTAAAGTGGGTTGATCGGGAGTACTTGAACTTTCTTCCATTTAACTGTACACATAAAAATAAATAATGCATAATTTCAGTATACAATATACATATCCATCTTATATAATATAACTCATTTCTAATTCCAGCAGTTTCTAATTCCAACAATCACAAAACATTCATAACTACATTTTCATTTCCAACAATTTTCAATTCCAACAATAACAAAACAATCATAATTTCATTTTCATTTCCTTCCATTTACAACAATTTCTAATTCTAACAATCACAAAACAATCATAATTCCATTTTTATTTACAAAATTTTCCAATTCCAACAATCACAAAACATGCATAATTTCATTTCCATTTCTAACAATTTCAACAATTTTCAATTCCAACAATCACAAAACAATCATAATTCTATTTCCATTTACAACAATTTCCAATTACAACAATCACAAAACAATCATAATTCCATTTCCATTTGCTACAATTTCTAATTTTAACAATTACAAAACAATCATAATTTCATTTCTATTTACAACAATTTTTAATTCCAACAATCACAAAATAATCATAATTCCATTTCCATGTCCTTCCATTTACATCAATTTCTAATTCCAACAATCACAAAACAATCATAATTCCATTTCCATTTCCTTCCATTTACAACTATTTCTAATTCTAACAATCACAAAACAATCATAATTCTATTTCCATCTCCAACAATTTTCAATTTCAACAATTATAAAAGAATCATAATTCTATTTTCATTTCCTTCTATTTACAACAATTTCCAATTCTAACAATCACAGAACAATTATAATTCCATTTCCATTTCCTTTCATTTACAACTATTTTCAATTCCAACAATCACAAAATAATCATAATTCCATTTCTATTTCCATTTCCATTCACAATTCCAATCGGATTTCTAACAATTACAAGCAATTTCCAATTCCATTTCCAACAATTTCAATTCAAAGTTTCAAAAATGAGGATCAAGTTGAAGGGTATGATATGATTTACATAATTGACAAATAATGCATGACATATCTTATACAATTATTCATACACATATATTTATAGCATGATCATCAAGTTGAAAGATATATCCATAACATGAGATCAAGTTGAAGGATACAACTTCTTTGGAATTTTTTTTTCTTATTTAAAGCTTTGACTCTTCTTTTCTTTTGTAACAAACCATAATATTATATACACCATTTCATATTTTGTTCTTAAATATATATGTTACTTTTACAAATTTTAATTGACATTAATACGTGTAAGTATAAATGACTAGAATTTACAAGTCTACAACATATTCACAATTTGACAACAAAAAGTTTTTTTCGGATAAATTTATTACATCACTACTTTATACTTTCACATATTACCAATTATAAATATTTATGATACCTTACACATATATATTACCAAATAATTAAAGTTCAAAATATTTTATACTCAATTAATTATTTACCCAAAACTAATACCCAAATAAGCAAATACTATCATTAACTACAATCGAATTATTATTAATTTCCAATTGTATAATTTTATACTCAACTAATTATTTACTTAGATTCAATACCTAAATATTAAAAATAAATTACCAATTTACAAATATTAAGAATGTATCAATTAATGATTTAAGTTTTTACAATTTTACAAATTTTGATTATCAATTTTACAATTTCATATTTAATTATCAATTTTACATTTGATTATCAATTTCACATTTGATTATTAATTTTACATTTAGGTTTAAATGTTGATTATCAACTTTCAATTTTAATAATCAAGTAATCAACATTGTTAAACCGTGCATAATACATACAAATCACCACCTGACCACCATACCACCCTATTTTACAATTCCATTTTCATTTCCAATTCTAATTTTCATATCATACATGACAAAATCACAAAACCCAAATCAATAGCTCACGGAATTCAACTTCAACAATTCCATTCCAAAATCAAACCAATTCACATACACACAAATCCAATACTGTGAGCAATTTCATTCCAAAATAAAACCAATTTACATACATGCAATTCCAAAATCTTGAGATGAGCAGGAAATTCATCATCCATAGAAAACATCCAACTCCCAAATTCATCATCCAACAATGACAAAATCCAATTTCAATTCCAATCCAACAAAATAAAATTTGTAATTAACCAACAATAATTCGAAAATAGAAAACAACACACCCAAAAAAATTGAAACCGTCGGGTTGTTGGTTCAGGTTTTCAGGTTGTCTACCTTCACAGATGTGTCGGGGGTGTGATGGTGTGGTGTACCGGTGTGTTGGAGTTGCGCTAACAATGACGTGTTGCAGTGGTGCGGTGGTGCAGTGAGTCTTCGGGGGACGCCAAACACAAAGCGAGATCGAATTCCGAGGAGAATGAGGGAAGGAGGAGAGAGTGAAATAGACACCAGGGAGGGCTGGAGAGGACAATTGGAGAATACAGGAAGTGGCGGTAGTGGTGAGAGGAGCGCGATAGTGAGAGGTGAGACGACGACGAGAGTGAGTGGGAGAGAGAGGTGAGAGTCGGGAGAGTGAGAGTGAGAGGCTAAGAGCAGAGTCGGGGTATGGGTGTTGGGGGAGTTAGGGTTAAAATTTTGAAATTTGCAAATTAGTCCTCCTACATTCCCAAATTCACGATGCTGACCGGAATGTGCCGATATTTTGGGTACCGGTCGGTACTAATCGGAAAAAACCGGTATTGGCCGGTATTTACAGTCAGTACCAAAGCAACCATTACCGTATTGTTTTCAAGCTGGTATGGTACGATAATCTTAGCCATGATTAAGAGTTGTATAATTGATATTATGTTATGTTAAATTACATTTTTTATTAAAATAATCAGAAAGAGTCTGTTTAAGATTATAAATATAATATTATTTATAATATATATTTTAAAATAAATGCAAAGGACAATTAATTAATGGTAATATAAGCGAACTTAACAATAACAACAACATTAAGTAGAAATTCTATTAAAACATAGAGTCTAAAAAGGTATAGTAGTATGCTCAACCTTAGGCTATGTTTGGTTAAGAGTTTATTAATGGAATAAAATGTAATGTAATATTATTACATCGTTTGAGAAGAAGGTTTATAATGGAATGAAATGAGATGGGATAGAATATGAGAATTTCATATTACATCTCATTCTATCCTAAACAGTAAAAATGATAAACCTCTGATTTGGAGAGTTTATGATGAAATGTAAAATGATAAACAACATTTCACTATATTACATTATAAACGATTATTTCAAACAACGTTTCACTATATTACATTATGAACTCTTTCATCCCTCCAAACAACAATTTTCTCATATTACACCCATTTTCATTTCATTCCATTATAGACTATTTCATTCCATTCTAAAACCTTACGTCCACCTAATATAACCTTACTCTTAATTAATAGAGATGTTGTTTTCAATTGACCCACATAAATAAATGAAATAAACACAAATAGGGGATTATTCAAAATATAATATATTATAATTTATCAAGAGATTTATTTCAATTATATCCTATTCTAAATCAATTTTGATAATTTTGTGTCCTATTCTTAAAATTTTAATAGATTTTAATTAAATAATATAATTTTGTTATGTATGTCCAAAATTACTTTAAAAACTTTTGATAAATTAATTTATTGTCTTTTTGTATTAGAATATTGGTACCGTATGGTTTATATTTAAAATTGAATTAGAATAATATAAAAATCACTATATACGTAAGTTAAAATGTTTAAATATTTTCATATCACATCATTAAAATGCAAGCCCTTATGAGTTTTCCATAACAAGTTAAAAAGATTAATTTGTTTAGTGTTTTCTATAGGTTAATTAAATATCCTTAGAACAATAGAGTCTGTAATACTATGCCTTAGAAGACCAAAGCCTCTTCAGGCCCGGCCTTAAGAAAAAGGCTAAGCTCACAGCTTTAAAGGCCTATAAACAACACATTAGGTTATTTATAAGAAAACACCTGTGAAAAGTACATTTTAATTTCAACATTTACAATAAATATAACTTAAATCTTAAAGTCTTGAATTGTTCAAATTAAACTTTAATATTTTGAAAATGTTTAGAACCTATGTGGGAAAAAAATTTAATGATGTTAACTCCTTCCCAGTTAAACGTCATGTCAATATTAACATAATATTATTTTTATATATTTTAAATAAAAAGTGAGCCAATTAATCAGAAAGTGGATCTTACACTTACATCACATGGTAGCGGGAACTGCTGTTTATGCTTTGCAGCATTTTAGGTATAAGTAGAACTTTGCAGGTATATTTGTCATGTTATTTTCTTAACAATTTTGTCTTCTAAACTTGCATCATATAATGAAGATCTGTAACTTTTTTTGCTTAAAGTTGTTATTATTCTATTTTGATTATTTATTATTACTTTATTGTAAGATTTTTTAATGTATTTAGTTATTTTATTACATCCTTTATGTTTATTTGACTTTTTTGTAACATCTTCATGTTACATTTACACGTGGATTAATCGGAAACAACTCTATTAAATAGAGGTAAGATTGTGTACTATCAGATTTTTCAAAATCTCGTGTTTGTGTGAAATTCAACTGGATGTTAATGATGAGGTCTCACTTGATATGTGACAGTGAGATCCACTTTTTTATTTAAAAATTTAAAAATAATACCAGGTTAACATTAACATGACGCTTAACTGAACGAGAGAGAACTCTCTTAAAGTTTCAATAATTTAGGTATATTTTGAAAATATAAGAATTTAAATTGAATGCTTCGAAACATTACTGTCTGTTATATATTTTATTGTAAACGTTAAGTTTAAAACACGCTTTTAGCTGAAAAGATATGAAGGATGATGTGTATTTTATTTAGTATTTTCAGTCAACCACTGTCAAAAGATCTTTAATTATGCGGTAATTAAGTATTTTGGTCTCTTTAATAATTACTATACCAAATCAAGAATATCAAAATCCTTCACTTTGTTTTATTTTTTTTACAAGGGAAAAAAAGGAAAACTACACTTCCGTCCTAACTATCGCAGTGTCTGCGGTACAAAACTCTGTATTGATCACGGTGTATGTGAGCCCGGACTAACGTCGGAGACTCCTGGAGAAAATGTAGGCCTGAATTGGCTATTATTTCAAGAGAGGCCAGGCTATCTGCACTCTGCTCGATACACATGTTGAAGCTTCACCTCCCAAGACTGGCGTAGGAGATCTCAGATACCTGCCACCAAACAAAACCGATCAGTCTCGGGAAAACTAGAAGAGGAGAGAATATTGATCATCTCTAAAGAATCGACTTCAATAACGATACGTCAATAACCGAGAGCCCGAGCCAATTGGAGACCTGATTGGATATCCCAAAGTTCTGTCTCAAAAGTAGTGTCGGCCCTAGGCAAGGGTCAGTAGGGCACCTGCCTAGGGGCCACTATGAGAAGGGGCCCCTTAACCCCATATTTTAGCTTTTGACTCCTACCATATATCACTAATTCACTCAAAATTGATTTAACGTTGGTGATGTTTCGAATAGTAAACATTAGACAAGTTTCAAGATTGCATGTAGTAAATACTCCAAGATTGCAAGTTTCAAGATTGCAGGTTACGTAGGCTGAAGGTAGAGGTAGTAATAAATAATTTTAACGTTGGTGATTTTTGACGTTATAAGCTAACGTTAGGCAAGTTTATTTAACATTATAAGTTAACCTTATAAGTTAAATTAACGTTATAAGTTAACATCTTATGCTTATAAATACAATCAGCTGAGGATTCTTTCAGGGTTAATTACTTTCTAGTTGTTGTGGATATAGCAATTACTTCGTTAAAGAATATATTTGAACAATTAACGACATTTGATAATATTTTTGAATTTTTATTTGATTCAAAAAAGTTGAGGTTATTAGATGATAATGAATTAAAAGCATGTTGCACTAATTTTATGACGACTTTTTCTCGTGATAAGATGTGATTTAGATGATATTTTTTCTGAATTAAAAGTATTGCAAATGACTTTGCCAAATAAGTTAATGTTATCAGTTGAAATATTAGAATTTGTTCAAACTGCAGATTGTTATCCAAATGTTTCAATTGCTTATCGAATTTTATTGATTATACCTGTGACTGTAGAATCAATTGAGAGAAGTTTTTCAAAGTTAAAATTATTTGAAAACCTACTTGAGGTCATCAATGTCACAAGAAAAGTTGAATGGTTTAGCTATGTTATGTATTGAGAATGATATGTTGGACAATATTGATCTTGATAATATTAGTAATGATTTTGCATCTAGAAATACACGGATAAAATTATTTTTCATAAAACGATAAGAACGACCTTGCTCAAGCTGGTGGATAAATCCTTCGCTAATCACTAATAAACGCGTAAGCATCATCAAAACCATATCTCGGTGGACAAATAGTTCTAAAATTAATAAGTGCACATGTGAAATTTGACTTCAGATATTTAGGTGTATGTGGGAACGTTCCATGCCATGTAGTCGCACTTTCTAAGAGGCATCAATAACTGTTAAGCTGCTTATTTCCATATAAAGAATGGGACATGAAGAAGATTCAAAAGGTTGGTGAACAAAGGATGGATGGGCGGTCAATAGTATACTCTTATAATTAAGTTTATTCAATTTATCATCAACCACAAAGACAACGAGAGTTTCCAACCCGAATTCTTTGATAAAATTAGAAGTCAGAAGTTGCAATCCTTGTAATAAATGATACTTTGAATGAAATTTGGCTTCCTCCATTGCTCACGCTTATTATAAATGACAGCTCGATCCATTGTCGACTGGTCAAAATGATGCAGATCGTATGCCTTTGGACTGAAAATATCTGAGCTTATCGCAATTGTTTAACTTATAGCCTTTGAATTCTGTTTAACACACCAAGAATTTGATCTCATAACAAGAACGTACGACATTTTTCTTCTTACGAAATATTCCATTGATGCTTATTATTGATGGTCATACAGACGAGTCCTGTTGCTTAAAACAGGACCGCGAGTTAGAGATTCACTTTCAGCAGTTTTGCACTGCTTTCCCACTACAAGACACGTCTATCTCATTATCTTTCTATATATATATAAACCAAATCATAAACACACTGAATTACCTATGCCATTTGGCCAGCGACTTTCCTTCTTTGTAATAAGTCACCTTACAGAATTAGCCAAAACCGCTGTCTTCTCAGTATACAACTTCAGGACAAGCCCATCATTAGCACAGGGTAAGCCTTTCATTTCATTTGTGTCTTCTCTTGATCTAATATCTTCTGTTTCTGTATACATATATAGTATTTTGGGTTATCCATATGTTCTCACTTCTGGGTAAACCCTTTTGAACCTGATCTTTATAACCCGTCACAGCTTTGGACATCTTTAATCATAATTACCTATTGGATCACAGATCACAGGCGAAATAATCCGTGAAGAAGAAGACGAAGAAAGAAGATCAGCTTTGCCAGAATGAGTCGAAAAGTCAATAGTCCAAAGTTGGATTTAAAGCTGAATCTATCGCAGCCAACTATGGCTAACTCGCAAAACAAATCAGATTCTTGTTGGGAGATGGCTTCACCTGAAACTGATCAAAGATCATGCGTGTCGTCGGAGGAAGAAGAGACCATGAAGTACAAGATGGGGGCCAGCTCAGAGACAACAAGTACAGCCATGAATATGATGCTCGTAGGTTGTCCTCGGTGCCTCATGTATATTATGTTACCAGAAGCAGATCCCAGGTGCCCCATATGCAAGAACACTACTATGTTGCTTGATTTTCTCAATCAAGCTAACACCAAAAAGACTGCAACTTGATGAATACTCTTGGTGTTGCTTCTTTTTTTACCTATTAATGACTATGCATCTTCCTGGACAACCTAATTCTCGTATACTGTCCGTTTTACATCATTTCATGCATAGATCTTTTAGACATATAATCTGATTAGCTTTCTTACCGTTTCTTTTCTCTCTTCTTTTACCTTTTGTTGTTGTCTCAGTCTGGCACGCTATGTCGAGATATTTTCTTTCACTCTCGTCCAATTCCTCTGACAGTGAGAGAGAGGAAGGAGCTAGCTGAATTTCAACAAATAATAAACATGTTTCATGTTCATTGGTATCAGTGTTTTCTCCTCTTTCTGCAATTTAATTAAGGGAAATTCACGCTTTTGTCAACTTTAGCTCTGGGTTCTTCACCTGCGTATTAATTTGAACGCACTCCAAAGAAGTTGACGAGTTAGTTAAACGAACTTCCTTATCTTCCAGGCTTGTCATAGAATATTAACAGGAGTTGACATTCTGAAAAATGAACATACCGGATCGAGCTGATAAGGGTCGTTCATTACTCTCCAGTCTCCACTAATCAGACATGACATGTGTTTGATGTCCTTTAGTGGTTAATTCATTTTCAATCATATGATTGATAAATTGCTTTAAGCGATAGAGTAGATGTGGCAATAAGTTTCATGATCCAACTCAATATTTACCTTAATTTTTATGTTTAATATTTAATAAATGTTTTTTTTTTGGTTGTTGTAGAGGACTGAGATATTTTTTTTTGTGATTTTCAAAATATTATTAATTTAATTCTTAATTCTTTATAATTAATATATTAATTTTTTATTAAGATCCTTTGTTTGTGCAAAACTAAATGCAATATTAATAATCAGATTACCAATATGATTAGTTTAATACCAACTTGCATAAACAACTAGATAACCTTCATAGAAGTCGTCGTCGTTATCATCATCATCACCCACTCTGAAATTTCGCAATGAAGCAGGATATAAGGAGGTCCGATAGTAAGCAGTCTTATCTCTACATAATAGAGAGGCTGTTTCCAATAGACCCGCATGCAAATGAGACAATATAAGAATTTATTCCACAGAAGTAATTGACTATATCTAACACATTACAATACTCATATATTTGAGCACAATTTACACGTGCGTGACATCGTATTTAACAACATCCATCTCACTTTTCTTTAAGATAGCTCACGGGCGGCCCAGCAAATTCTTGGCTTAGCGGTACAAGAAATCACAAACCATCACGTTTGACTTTGCTCTGCTTACGTTGGACGTTCTTGATTAATGTGATATTCATGCCGTGTGATCAAGTTTAATAATCGATCGGATGAATCGATAAAAATTTTAATCGTTAAAACTTGTAATCCATTTTTTATTATTTTTAGTATTATTTTATAATAATAACTCTTGTTTATCATCATCTCACTCAATCTGAAATCTCGTTTTGAAGTGGAGTCTGGGAAGGTCTGATAGTATACAACCTTACCTTTACATAATAAAAAAGGTTGTGTCCGGTAGACCTACATGCAAATGGAACAATATAAGAGTGATGCAAGTTACAAAGAAAATAGGTAAGATTAGCACAATAAATAGAAATAATAAAAATAAAAATAACAAAATATAATGATATATATAAAATAATGAAAATAAGACTAATAATAATAATATTAAAAAATGTTAATAATAATATAAGTAAAACTAATACAAGTACGAAAAGACAAAAATAACAAAATAATTCTTATTGTTTTAAAATTATTTAATTTATTAATTAATCGATTAATTTTTATAAATAAATAACTTCTAATAAACTAAATTCTCAATGAATAACGATAATTTCTTTTAATCATATTTTAAAATTTATTCAATTTTTACTCGATTTTATGACAGTCTAATACCGGATAAATCTTTAAATCTTAAACTCCTTGTCTTATAGCTTTAATTTCCGGTCTAGTTTTTACAACATTGTTAGTTATAATCATTAATTTAACGAATGTTGTTTAATGACTTAATGCATTCAGAACTTCTTAATGGTGCTTATCTTTTTGGTTAAATTTGAAGTTTTATGTTATGTGATTTTGTAATAATTATTCGTATCAATTGAAGATAATCAATATAATTTTAATGTGTTAATATTGGTTAAAGAAGAGCACGTCATCAAAATATTATCTGATTAGACGGGATTAATTTTTATTTTTATGTGCTAATTTTATATATTAAATTAAATTTAACTGAACTTATTTACATGCACTTTAATCTTGAAAACTTTATTTTAAACTATTTTTAAGATTTAAAATTATTTAATCATTTATTTCAAAGAAAAAGGAATGAATTTGTTATTATTATTTCTTCATAAATATTGTATAAAATAAACTTAATTAAATTATCTTTAAAATATATTTAATTTTAATTATAATCAATAATACAAATATGCTTACATTTTTTTATTTAAAAACATAAATTGAAATTAGGCATGACAATCCTACTCAAGCCTGACCAGCCCGGCTCGAAGTCAACAAGGTAGGTCAGGGCTATCCAAGCCTGGCCCGACCTCGTGTCCTGATTGAGAGCAACAAAATGACGTCATTTTGTCAAAGTTAGGTCGAGCTTGGAATCCGACCCATGGCCTGATTAAGAGAGAGAAAATGACGTCATTTTTTGAATTTTTAAAAAATAAGAAATCAGGCCAGCCAGAGGCCGACAATCCAAGCCCAGTCGGGCCACAAGCAGGGCCCGACGCGACCTATTGTTATCCCTAATTGAAATTAAGAAATAAGAAATTACCAAAAAAATAGAAGTGTAACCAAATACTCTATTAACAGGTACATAAATAACTTAATGAATCTGAATGATTAGTGGATTGGTTTAGTGTCAGCCCTGGGCAGGGGCAGGCAGGGCACTTGCTCAAAGCCCATCCTCAATAGGGGTCCATCATTAATTCATTTCAGTAACATTTTTTTGACAATTTTCAATAGGGGTCCATCATTAATTCATTTCAGTAGCATTTTTTCGACAATTTTCAGTTAGAAAGGTAATAAATTCTTAATTGTCAATCAGAAGAGAAGAGAAAGTTAATGTTAACTAATAAATAACTTACCGAAAAAGTTAACACTGTTTAATCTTGTAAGCTAAATAGTTTCCTTTATTAGCTATATAACATTAACTTGCTAAATTTATAAATACCTTTGAAACATTTGAGTATATTTCTTACCCTCTAATTTTTTTTTATTTTCATCATGAATCTAAGATACTTCAACTAAAAAATTGACGATAAAATTTTTTCACAATTTTGTTTTATGAGTTCTAAGTGACAATTTAAAAGTAAAGTTTTTTATTTTTAATGTATTTTTAGCTTATTAAATATTTGAATACATTATAATTAATTTGTAATTTGTCATTAACGTGACATTATATTAGCATTTTAAATCAGAACATTAATATTAAAAGATATTGCGTTTATTTGTGTTTCCCCTTTTTTATTTTTAGATTACTTATTATTATAAAAATATAATTAAACATTAATAAATAATTTAATTTTTATAATTATAATTTTCATTATACTTTGCCACAAATAATGTAATAATTGTTGGATTTGTGCTCTTGTAGAGATTCACATAAGTTTAGTGATAATATAACTAAATCAAATAATTAAGTTACCCAATTCAAAGATTACATAAATGGTTTCATTTATTATAAAAATTTATATGATTATATTAAACATGTCATGATAATTAAATAATAATAGAAAATATTTGATAATTAAATAAGACCATAAATAGTTAGATGTATTTGATGATTAAATAAAAGTTATTTGATAATTAAATAAGACTGTAATAGGTTAAATGATTTAGCTATTTTATTTATCGAAAAGGATATGTTGAATGATATTGATTCTAATAATATTATTAATGATTTTGCATCTAGAAATGCACAAAGAAATTATTTTTCATAAATCATGATCATCTGTTAGTTTGTTAGTGCTATTCTCTTAGTGTTTTGCTGTTTGATTTCTGCTATTGCTATTTTATTGTTACCGTTACTATTTTTAGTGATTTTATTGCTACTAAAATTTGCAAGATATTATTAACCGATGTTATGATAACTTAATATTTTATTGAGTGTATGGACTTATAAATTGGGTCACTTATGTATAGATATTAATTAATAATAAAAATATGCTGTTAAAATTTACACGTTTGTCTATTGCCCATTTATTGAGGTCTTTTTTTAGTTCGCTCAAGGCCTATAAAACGTTAGGAACGACTCTGAGTAGAAGTTGCTAATGATAAACAGTAGGAAGGATTTTAGTGAGAATATCAGTAAGTTGACATTTTGTGGGTAAATAGGTGAGTTGCAATAGTCCTTCCATGATTTTATCACGTGTGAAGTGACGATCCAATTCTTTATGCTTTGTTCTCTCATGAAAAATTAGATTTTTAGCTATGTGCAGGGCATTTTGATTGTCACAATGTCAAAGAATAGGCTTCAGATTCAGGATACCTAATTCTTCCAAAAGCCTTACAAGCCATGTAATTTCAGAGGCAACCTATAACATGACTCCATATTCAACCTATGCAGATGATTTAGAGAAAGTAAATTGCTTCTTGATATTCCAACTAATAGAAGATTAACGAAGTTGAATTAAATAACCAATGATAAAGCGTCGAGAGGTAGGGCAATTGGCCCAATCTGAATATAAAAAACTTGAAGTTTGAGTTGAGCATTAACAGAATACCTTGACCAGATGTACCAACATACTTAAAAACCTATTCCAAGGCTTGCAAATCTGGTATTCGAGGTTGTTGCATAAATTGACTCAATGTTTAACTAACAAATGTAAGATCTAGTCTAGTATGAGTGAGGTAATTGAGTTTCCTAATGAGCAAACTGTAATAACTAGGATCAGGCAAGAACTCTCTAACATCAGCAGCCAGATGATGATTAACAGCTAAGGGGTGCATGCACTTTTAACGTTAAGAATTCCAACTTCCGATAATAGTTCAATAGTAAATTTCTTTTGAGTAAGAGTAATACCATGAGAAGTATAGCCAAATTAAAATCCTAATAAATAATATAATTTGCATAGGCCTTTGACACTAAATGTTAAATAAAGATGTTGTCTTATAGCCTAAATTTCAGCAAGTTTAGAGCTAATCATCGAGATTTCATCAACATAAATAGCTAAAATGGTAAGATCAGAACCATATTTCTTGAGAAATAGGAAGTAATTATTCTTATATTGAATATATCCTAGCTACTGCAAAGAGATAGATAGTTTAACAAACCACTACCTTGATGCTTGCTTAAAGCCATAAATGAATACTTGGAGTTTGCAAAGATAGTTTAACAAACCACTACCTTGATGCTTGCTTAAAGCTATAAAGGGATTTTTGTTTTAAGTTTGCAAACCTTGATATGATGATTATCTATGCCCTTGGGCATTTTCATGTAAAATTATTCTTCCAAGTCATCGTGTAAAAAAACATTGTTGATATCAAGTTGAAATAAGTCATAATTTTTATGAGCTATCAAGGCAATGATAGTTATGATGGTAGCCATCTTGACTATAGGAGAAAGGGTCTCCTGAAAATCAATACCAGCCATTTTTGAATAGCCTTTAATAACTAATCTGACTTTAAGTCTCTCCACAGTCCCATCGGAATTTAACTTGATCTTATAAACCCACTTATAGGGTATAGTCCTTTTGCCAAAAGAGGGATTAGTCACATCCCAAGAATGGTTAGTCTGTAAAGCTTCAGTCTCTTTCTTCATTGCTAAAACCCAATTTGGATTAGTGGAAGCCTTTTGATAGGAACAAGGTTTAGTGCATATAGTGAGTTTGATGATATGAGCTTACTGAGGGAGAGGTTGTTATAGTAGTGCCCTAAAGGCAACCGCCTTTAACGCGTTTTGTACAAAGTTGTGTACAGACTTTATGAATAAATAAAGAAATGCATATTTCATTACTTTGTTGTTCATTATTTATGAATTGATATTGATCAATAAGCAAATTGATGAAGTCCATGATATATGACATAGCATGAAGGAAATTATGATGTGACAATACTATTGAGATTCCTATCATGTGCAATTATGTCAGTATCTAAATTATCCCTAGTCGTAGGATTACTAGAACTGGACATCGGTAATCCGGAGAGACTAGCACATCTCAAGCTCCTTGATTTGATCAAGTAGTGGATCTCAGAAACTGTAAATATGAGATATTTAGGGTTGAGATGTGGATGCTTACTAGAGGTAGTAAGTACATTG
>JANZLF010000221.1:5258311-5268637 GCA_026546835.1 Erythroxylum foetidum | reverse complement strand
TCAGCAAATTTTCTTAAATTCATAAATTGTCTCACCAATTTCTTTCTCATTAATATTCATTGTAATATTTCTAATTACCATCAAAAGTTCGGGGTCCAACATATGTAGCACGAGAATAATCATCAACAATAGTAAGGAGGCGTTTATAGCCATCATGTGTAACACATTGATATGGACCATATATGTCTATATGTATGAGTTAAAAAAAACATTTAGCCCTGGAAGAACTAAGAAAACAAGGTTGTTGTTAGGAAATATCTATATTAGATGTTAAGAAACATTTATATTAGGGTCCCTCTTTAGTGTGTGATTTCTTATTTATTTGTAAGATTTCTTTTCCTATGTAATTTCTTCTATATAAATGATACAAGGGTCTTGAGTATCGATCAAGCCTTATGTTTTTCACTATGGTATCATAGCCAAACTTCCAAACCTCAGAACTTCTTTACCGTAAACCTTAACACTTCCAATCTATCCAAAATACTTACCTCCACTTACTAAAACCAAAAACCAAAAACCAAATCCAAAGAAGCAATCAGGGGGTATTGGCGACCACTAGAGTATTAAAGGTGTCGCCAGAAATTATTCACGTGCCCACGTGCCAATGTCCGGTGACCATCAGCAACAGCAGTTAGATGGGTCAGCTTGCCACTGTGTCCTAAATGGAGTTCTGGCCTTACTTTGTGTCAAAACTGACTAGAACATGAGTATTTTTTTATAGCAGTAACGTTTTATATATTTTGGAACATCTCAACAGTGTTTTTAGTGTCCATTTAGCCAGGAAATATGTCTAACATAACTGAGAGATGTTAGATTCTAGTAGCAGATCATTGACAGATGTTCCAACATTAGGTTCCTCAACTTTACGAATCATTAAGCAATGTTTAAACGATAATAACTATCCTTTTTGGTCTAAAATGTTGAATTGTTCTTTAGAGGTCAGAGAAAGTTGTCCTATCTTACATCTGATCTCCCAACTAATCAAAAAATACTAGAAAATTAGCAAAGTGATGATGCACAATTTCTACATATTCTTTTTGATTCTATGGAACATGAAATTTCAGTCTTATTCTCTCATTTTAGCACTTGTAAGCAAGCTTGGGACTATACTAAGCTTCTTCACTCCAGTAATATGCTTCGCATGTATGATATTTCTGTTGAGTTATTTCAGTCCAAACAAGAAAGAAGTTTGATTGAATACTTTGGGAAAGTGAAACATTCATTTAAGGAGTTTAATTCTCTACTATCGATCAAATATGATATTAAGGAAATGTAGATTCAAAGAGAGCACTTGGTAACTATGAATCTACATTTCCTTTGAATGGATTGAAACCTGAGTTTGAGCCTGTGCAAGCACAAATTTTTGGAGGGGTAAACCTTTCATCCTTAGTTGGAGTATATTCTAGACTTTCTAGCTCTATAACTAAGACGAATCCACCAAAGAATAACTCTGATAGGTCAGCTCTTGCAACACAATTTGATTCACAAGTCAAAGGAAGCCATGGGAGAAGTCGAGGACAATGCGATGGTCGTGATGGTTGTGGCAGTCGAGGAGAACATAACAGAGGCTCAGAACTCCATTGCACACATTGTGATAGAGGAAGACATGATGAAACATCTTGTTAGGATAATATCCCCATTTTCAAGTTTCTTATATTGCGTCTCTTGAAGAACACGCTTCGGCTACAGCTTCACAATCATCTGTTACTTTATCTCAGGATAAGTATACTAAGTTTTTGCAATATCAGTTAGCTCAATAAACATCGTCTTCCTTTATGGCATCTATGGCTCATCAAGGCAACCCAACTACTTGTTATTCAATTATCCCTAGAAAACAGTAATGGGTAATAGGTTATGGTGCCACTAATCATATTTTAGGTAAAATAATCAACTTTAACCATATTGTTCCTTTACTTGCCTCTTATAATGATAAACTTACTATTGTTGATGGATCTACTACCACCATTAAAGGTGTTGGACCCTCTCATCCTTGTTCTTCTCTCACATTATCCTCTACATTATTTGTTCTGAACTTTCCTTTCAATCTTATGTTTGTGAGCAAATTGACTAAACAACTAATGTTTCTGTATGTTTCTACCCTGATAATGTCATTATCCAAGGTTTTAAGACCAGGATGATGATTGGAGAAGGACGTGAATCGAATGGAATGTACTATTTTGACAAGTTGCAATCATCCATCGCATGACCAGTGTCAGTCTCCCCTATTGATATCCATAGTTGAATGAAAATTCTCGTAGAATCAAGAATGAAGTTTTCATTATATACATGTCAGATCATGAATTAGTAACTACATCTAAACTACAAAAAAATCCTAATTGTTTTTATTGATATCCATAGTCGATTGGGTCATCCGTCTTTGAAAAATCTCAAGAAAGTAGTGTTAGGGTTAGAATATGTTTCCAATTTAAATTGTGAGTCGTGTGAGTTAGGAAAACATCATTGTACTTTGTCTCGAGTCAATAAAAGAGTCAAAAAATTCTTCATGTTAATCTATACAGATAATTGGGGTCTGAGTCGTGTCAAGTCCAAGTTGGGATTTCACTATTTTGTAATTTTTATTGATGATTTCTCTCAAATAACTTGGTTTTATTTAATGTGAGATCGTTCCGAACTATTCTCTATTTTTTTTCTTTCTATGTTGAAATTCAAAATCAGTTTAATATCCAAATCAATATTGTTTGTAGTGATAATACTAAAGAATAATTATCTAGCTCATTCTCCAGCTATTTGAAACAAAGTATTCAACATCAATCTTTCTGCCCACACACGCCTCAACAAAATAGGGTAGCTGAGAGAAAAATCCAACATATTGTTGAAATAACTCGTACCCTGTTAATCCATATGAATGTACCCAAAAGTTTTTGGGAAGATGTTGTACTTACTGCATGTTATCTTATCAATCAAATGTTAACTTTAGTGTTAATGGGTAAAACTCTATTCTCAAATTTCCTTCCCTATCAAGACCCTTTTTCCATTGCTCCTCGAGTATTCAGATGTGTTTGCTTTGCTCACCAACTTTAGCCCAGTTCAGTCTATCTCTACTGACACTGATGAGTGTCTACCAATTCCTTTTATTTCTTTCTAAGAAACTCCCAATTATGTTACTCATGATATTAATCCTACTCCTTTGAAATGTCTCTCTCGTCCTGATTTGCAAGCTTATACTCGACGCATTCATCCTAAAGTACGACTAGACGTTTCACACTCGTCCTGATTGTCTTCTTCGTCTTCAATTCCATCATATGATGATCTTGATTGGCTCATTGCTTTCCGTAAAGGAAGAAAGTCTTATACAGCTCACCTTATTTCAATTTTTTTTTCTTATAACTCATTATCATCGTCATATGCTGCTTTTGTATCCACTTTGTCTTCTATATCTATACTTAAGTCTATTTTAGAACCTTTAGATCATCCTGGATGGAAACTTGCCATGGAAGAAGAAATGTTGGCTTTGCAAGCTAATGCTACATAGGACTTAGTTCCTCTTCCACATGATCATACAATTGTGGGTTGTTGTTGGGTGTTCAATGTTAACGTAAAATCTGATGGTACAATTATTTGTTAAAAAACTCATTTGGTAGCTACGGGTCAGGTGTATAGTATAGATTATACAGAAACCTTTTCTCCTTTCTTCAAATTGACATTTGTTCATGTTTTAATTGCACTGGCAGCCACCCATGAATTGACCCTTCATTAACTCGATGTAAAAAATGCTTTTCTTTATGGTGATTTTCAGGAGACTATTTTTATGGAGCAACCACTAGGGTTTGTTGCTCAGGGGGAGACTAATCTAGTGTGTCGCCTTAACAAATCTTTGTATGGTCTAAAACAGTCACTGAGAGCTTGATTTGGGTGCCTTAGTATAATGGTTATAGAGTTTGGTCTACATCGATGTGGTGTGGAACACTCTGTGTTCTATCGTCACTCTAAGGCTGGTAAAATTCTTTTGATCGTGTATGTTGATGATATTGTTATTACTGTACATGATAAAATAGGAATTTAGTCTTTAAAGTCATTCCTATAGAATAAATTTCAAACAATGGTTTACTAAAAAATTTTCTAAGTATCGAGGTTGCAAGGTAAAAAATAAAGGAGAGTAGTTAGAAAATCCAGGTAAGTATCAAACACTTCTTGGTAAACTGAATTATTTGACTATTACTTGTCTATATATTACGTTTGTTACAAGTGTAGTGAGTCAATTTACGGGATCTCCACAAACTAGTCATTGGGATATAGTTATTAGAATTTTAAGATATTTGAAAGGCTCTCTAGGGCAAAGTCTTCTTTACCAGAATCATGGACACATTCAGATTAACTAGGAAGTCTCATATGACCGATGGTCTACTTCAAGCTACTGTGAATTTTTGGGTGGAAACCTGGTGTCATGGAAAAGTAAAAAGCAGTCAGTTGTTGCACGTTCTAGTGTTGAATCTGAGTATAGGGTTATGGCGTATACTGCATATGAGTTGATTTTGTTGAAGTATCTTCTCGAAGAACTTGGTTTTGAGCACTCCACTTCAGTGAAATTGATGTGTGATAATCAAGCGACCATTTATGTTGCCTCAATTCCAGTCTTTTATGAGAGAACCAAACATATTGAAGTGGACTGTCACTTTGTTCGTGAAAAGCTTCCAGAAGGATTGATTGAGACACCATATATTAACTCAGAAGATCAACTGCTGAGTTACTAAAGCATTAGGGGGGTCTCAGTTGAAACTATACGTAACAAGCTCAGAGCTTATGATATGTATGCTCCATCTTAAGGGGGAGTGTTAGGAAATATCTATATTAAGGAGAGTATGATCTCCCTCGTTAGTGTTTGATTTCCTATTTATTCCTAAGATTTCTTTTCCCATGTAATTTCTTTTATATAAATGATACAAGGGTCTTGAGTATCGATCAAACCCTTTGTTTTTCACTTTGTTCTTCACAATTGTCTATGAAATTTCCCTTAAGACAAATGTAACAAATTGAACTAGAGTTGTGTTTATAAGAATTAAAAATATCAACATAGTTCATTGAGGAAAAGGGAATGTGACCTAATCTGCAATGCCACAAATCAATATAAAGGTTACAAACTTAGCTACAATTATCCGGAGGAGCATAATCAAGACCAGAAGTTCCACCACTTGTAAGTTTGCAGGATTCAATGTAATATAGACCATCAGCTTCCCTAACGAGAGCCATTGTTTTTCTCATTGAAGGGACCTGAAGAACACATTTAAGGGGTGTAAACAAGTTAGAGGAAAGTTGTTTTATTAATTTGCTGGTTGAAAGGAGATTAAACTAAAAATCAGGGACATGCAGCACATAAAAGAGGGAAATATCTGGGGATAACTTGACAGTACCAATGTGTTTAATTGGGGCTTTGCAACAATTAGTGCAGTGATGCAGAATAGGTTTATAAGTATAAAAAATGTCAAGATGTGGGGTAATATGGTCGATAGCTCCACTACCAATTATCCATTTCATATTAGGCTTAGAAGAAAACAGACATAAGCAATTACCTACCATCATAGCAGGAGATGGAATAGGATCAGAGGAAGAGGCCTCCAAATTGTGATGAGACAGCAATGCCAGGAGCTATTGATACTGTTTAGCAGTGATAGGAGAAAGACCATAAAAAAATTCATTAGCTTGAGTATTAGAAGAGCCATTAGAATCACAAATGTTAGTTAAAATATTAGAATGTCCAGTAGTAATAACCAACCTTTTGTTTCTACCATTTCTTAGTTCAGGATGAAGTTTAAAGCAACGCTCCATAAAATGTCCAGGTATCTTAGAGTATATGTAAAAATAATTGTTTCTTTTATCGAAGTTGTTCTTTTAAGTAACACGGCCAAAATTTCCAGAATTATTGAAGAACCTTTATGATTTCTATTGCGAAACCAAGGTTGATGAGTCAAAATTAAGAGGAATAGTAGCAGTGTTATAAATGTCTCTTTGGAGTTCCTCTTATAACACAAAGTTATAGGCCAGACTAACAGATGGGAGAGGTGTCATCACGAGAATGTTACTTCTAATAAAGAAGCATTCATCCTATAATTTTTTGAGTTTTGTAAAATATAAGGACACAGAGAGATTACCTTGGTTAAGTAGACAAGTCTCCTTTTGCACTTGATCAATCTTAGTATTAACAGAATGAGCATACCTAATCTCCAATTCTTTCCACATTTCTGCAACAGTAGAACAATACAACAGGTAGTCGGCAATGTCTTCATCTACCGAATGTAGCATCCAAGAGATTATCATGTTGTTGCATCTTTCGCTTTGCGTAGACAAAGGAGGTAAATCATCTAGTTTTAGATGTTTTCCATTAACGAAGTCAAGTTTATTGCGAGCAGAAAGAGTCATTTCATAAGACCGCCTCCAGTTGAAAAAATTGTCAACAGTAACAAGTTTTGATGAAAGCCAAAAGTTCAGATGATCAAAATGGTGAATACAGAACTCGTAGGTAGGATTTGTGGCAAATGAATTGAAAAATTCTTAGTTCAGGACGTGAATGGAATGTGAAGGAATTTCAGACACCATTGAAATAAGAAAAATGCTTATTGAGGAAAAACATCGAACAGTGAGAGTGCAAAAGAGGAATGGTGCTGAATATACAAAACATGTAAAGATAGGCCAATATGAAACAAATTAGTTATAACAAACTTGTTGGCATTTTCTCCAACAGCGGCAGGACATTTTCTCTAACAATCAAAGGCTAAACGTGATCGAGGACACGGAGGAACAAGGTTATTTTTTACTCTAATTTTTTGCGACCCATCTCATCATCTTTTATTATTTTGTCTTTTGCAGATCAGGTTCAGTAAGCTTTTGAGGGGCCTAGACTGGACATTACCGATTTCCGCACTCGCCAGGAATGCCAGATCGGGTGGTGTCAACCGCCAGCTGGGTGGGTCAAGTTGAACACCGATGGAGCTTGTCAGCGTACCGTTTCCACGGCTTCGGCTGGTGGGCTCATCCGAGACAGTGACAACAATTAAAAAGGCGGCTTCTTTAAGCTAATAGGGTGGTGTACAACGCAGTCCGCGGAGTTCTGGGCTGTCTATATAGGACTTTCCTTGGCGTGGAGCTTGGGATTTCGTCGGATTGAGCTGGAAGTGGACTCGTTGGGAGTGCACCAGCTTTTCTCTTCAGTATCGTCCCGCTCTCGGTTGGACAGTCCTATCGTCATGGGTATCCTGGAACTCCTCCACCGGAACTGGTCTGTTGTTCATCTGCATGTGTACCGAGAGAGCAACAGATGCACGGACTAGCTCGCTACTCAAGCCGGTCCTGCTGACATTGGTATCACCTATTATGATGTTCCACCTATAGGGTTGCAGGATCTCCTTTTAGAGGATCTGTCAGGGAGCTGTTTCTCCCACCTAGTGTAGTTTTCAGTTTTCTCTTAACCTTTATATTAAAAAAAAGGCTAAACGTGAATGACATATTTCATCGACAGACGTTTCTAACAATAACAAAATAAAAATAAAAGGTTACAACAAATGAATGTCAATGGATCCAACTTAATACAATCTCTTAAAATCTGAGAATGAATTAAAAATTTTAATTTAATTGAATTTAAATTTAAATTTGTTTATTTTATTATATTTTCTAATTTAAAATAGGATAAAATTAGTTAGTATATTAAAAATATAAATTTTGGATTTTGTTATAATTAAAATGAATTATTTATACGAAGATAATTTAGATTGAAATTCGAATGAAACTTAATTTTTAAATATAATAAATTAATTTTTATTTTTAAATAAAAATTTCTAATTAATTTTTTATCACTTCCAATATTTTGTGTTAGTATTTATTGTTAAGGATGACATTTAGGCATAGGCCTTAGGCCCAAAAGTTGAAATTTTGTCGAACCTCAGGTCAAGCCTAGGATTGAGCCATTGAGCCTGAGACCCGATAAAATTTAAAACTAAAACGACATCATTTTGCTTCTATGCTAAGTTGTTTCATTTTTTACGAAATAAAATGACATCATTTTAATCTAGGTTAATCTTTTCCCTACCTTCTTCAAACTTCACTTTACTTTATCTTTCTCATAGATAAATCTGTTGCCCCTTCACTTCCCTACTCCTTTGCACTCCCTCCATGTTGCCTCGCTCCATCTTTTTTTTGCTTCTTTGTCACCTACCCGCAAGGTAAAGTTTCTTCACTGTATTTTAGTTTTGAATCTTTTGATTGAAGATTGAATTTATCAATATACTGGATTTTTTTTAGATTATTGTCGTTTATGGGTGTTTTTACTGACTTATGTAATCATATACACAGAATTATATATGATCGTGTAAGTGACTATAAAGTTTCAAGAACTTACATAATCATATACACGCCCGTGTATAGAACTGTGTAAGGATGATTAAGTGGCATACATGGTCATATAAATGTTCCTGTATGTGATGCAAAAACAAGTTTAAAGTGTGTGCATGTGACCATGTAAGTTCGCAAAAACACATATTATTACATGACATGATATCAATGACTCGTGTATATGACTGTGTAAGTCACTGATAAACTTTAAATCTATGATTATGATTTATATTGCATGTACATGACCGTAGAAATTACACATAAATTTTAAATATGTGGTTATAATTTATGTTTTATGTTCTCCTATTCTCTCCCATATTTGTGAATTATCAATTATGATTATGAATAACAAATATATTTATATGTTGATTGTGTTCAGATGACTGAGCATATTCCCTCAATAGGGAATTTTTATCCAGTAATAGAGACATAATTAGAAACTTCTAATCCTATACCAAGTGAAGATAAAATTCCAAGTTAATTGAAAAGTGAAGTTTGGGATCACATTAATAATATTAGATCAATGGATGAAGAAGAAGAAACCAAATGTAAGTATTGTCAGAAGATGTTTGGCAGGGAGTTCAAAAGGTGAAACCTCTCATTTAAAGAAACATGTAGATTCGTGTAATAGAAAACATATGGTATTAGGAGGTCAAACATTTTTTACTCTTAACATTATAAAAGAGAAGAATAAAATAACTGCAAAATCTTATGACATAACATGCCATGATTTTGTATTTATTCCATAGTAATTGGTGATGAGCATCCACTATCTATAGTCGATACTAAAACATATAAGATGTTTTGTAACTCATTATAACAAACCTTTAAGGTTCTAAATCAGAATACATTTAAGAAAGACATTATGAAGATATACGAGGATAAAAATAAAGAAAATTTAAAAACATTGTCGAGTATTGAAGGATAGATTGCCATTACAACATACATGTAGATAGTTGATAAACAAAAGAAGCCTTATATGGTGATGATGACACATTATGTTAACAATGACTAGACTCTACGTAATAAACTTTTGAGGTAATATATATTTTTTAATATTATTATTGTTTACTTTTTGATTTATGATATGATTGATGTTGATTATATTTGTACATAATAGTTTCATTTATTTGTCGATACCATATACAAGCGAAAAAGTTGACAATCTTGTTGGGAGATTGTTTGATATATCATAATATCGACCCTAAACTGTCCACCATAATAGTAAACAACTGTAGCACGAATGATGCTATAATTGAAATTTTGAAGAATAAGATACATGTTAGGAGCTTGTTGGTCGGTGGACGTCTATTCCATATGCATTATTTTAGGAATTGTTTGAATTTGATTGTGAATGATTGGTTGGAGATGATAAAGAAATCAATAGATTCGATTCGGAACAATGTACTATATTGGAGTGTAACACCTAAAAGAGTTAAGAAATTTGAATAAACTGCACAATAACTATGCATTTCGAGTACGAAAATGTTGGTTTTGAATTGTCCAATCAAATGAAACTCAACCTTTAAGATGTTTGATTTGGCAAACCAATATGTTGATGTATTTACTAGACTAAGACAAAAAAGATTTTTAGTACAATTGTATGCCTATAGAAGACTATTGGGAGTTGCTAGAAAACTTTATGCAAAGTTGGAATTATTTTATACTACGATAGAATTGTTCTCGAGAACAAAACATCCAAATTTGCACTATTACTTTAGCACTATATGTGAGATAAAGAAAGCTTTATCTGATTGGATGTTTGATCCCAACGAGGTTATTCAAGTTATGACATAGTAGATGATAGAGAAGCTGAATTCTTATTAGATTGGGCATACTGTTGTAGTTATATCTATGTTAAACCTGATATATAAGATAGAGGGGGCAATTTTATATATAATGTGTTATATAGTGATCAGGCTCAAGAGCATATAAATGTCATTAAATAATTTTAGTATGATTTTTTTAATGATTTCTAACTCATAA
>JANZLF010000221.1:5169416-5182219 GCA_026546835.1 Erythroxylum foetidum | reverse complement strand
AATCTGCCCTTTTGAAAGGAAAATGTAAGAATAATCGACTTTAGTAGTTGAAGTTTCCCACCATAGGATATTATTTTATTAGTCCATGAACCCAATCTTTTTTAGATTTTTTCTATCAAAGGGATACATTCACAGAATCTTAACCTCCTTAAAGAGATAGGGATTCCTAGATAGTGGATAAGGGGAGTTTTAATTTCCATCCTCGTAGCTTGAGCTAAAGTATTTGAGACGTGAGAAGCACTTTTGGAGAGTATGATAAAGCTCTAGTGTTGATTGACATTTAAGCTCGATATTTCCTTAAACAACCTTAGAGTTTCCAACAAAAGATTGACTGAATGAGTATTCGCTCTGCTTAGAAGAATAAGGTCATCTGCAAAACACAAACTAGTTAGTAAAACTTCCTTACACTTGGAGTGGAATATGAATTCAGGATCCATTGAAGTTTTGTGCTTCAACAGTTGAGTGAGTACCTCTATACAAATTAGGAACAGGTAAGGGATAGGGGGTCCCCTTGCCTAATTCCTTTCTTTCGTTTAAACACTTCCGTGGGGCTCCCATTAATCAATATCCCATAGGAAACAGTAGTAATGCACTGTTGAATCCACTTGATGAATGTTAAGGAAAAATTCATTATCTCTAAGGTTTTTAGCATAAATCCCCAATTCACACTATCAAAAGCATTCTATAGATCCACTTTTATCATGCAATTCTAAGGGTTTCTTCTGCAGTTATACCATTTTAATAGCTCCTAAATGATAAGAATGTTGTCCCTATATCTCAGACTGCCATAAAAGCTCCTTGATTCTCACTAATAAGATATTTAAGTACCTCCTTCAACCTATTTGCCAAAGTCTTGGCAATGATTTTGTAGAGGACATTTGTACACGAAATAGGCCTGTAGTCACTCCAAGTTCCTGGATTAGAGCTCTTAGGGACCAGACATAGAAAAGTCTTGTTTATTTCCTTTAGTAAAACCCCTTTTAGGAAGAACTCCTGTACTGCCTCCTTGACATCCCCCCCCCCCCCACAAACTATTCCAATTTTTTTGATAAAAAAAAAAAGCATTCAATCCATCTAGACCTGGCGCTTTAGAGCCTTTCATGTTGAAGACCACCATATCAATTTCTTGATCTGTAACGGGACTTATTAAATAATAAACTTTATGATCATGAATTTTAGAAGTTACAAATTTTCTAAGGTCATAGTCCACTGTAGATGAGTGTGTTTCTGATCCAATTAGTTTATTGTAGTACTCCAAAGCTTCCTTAGCTAATTCATCTTGAGCAATGATATCCACACTAGCTGCTATTTTAGTAGAGAAAATTCTATTAGTGTTCTTTCGAGCTAGCAACGAGTTAAAGAAGAACTTTGTGCATCTGTCTCTCTCTTTTAACCAGTTAATTTTGGCTTTCTACTTCAGTAAAGAGAAATGGTTATCCACAACTTGTAGATAATTTTTAAGCGTATCCTTCTTTGCCCTGGCTAGTGCTTCATCCAGATGATTCTTTGCTAGTGCTTTTTTAATAGAGGAAAGTTTTTCCTTAGAAAGATCAATCTCCTTATTAATATTCTTTCCTCTTTTACCATTAAGAATTTCAGCTCTTGTTTAATAGCTTTAGCTTTTAGATACAAATGAAATGTCTTGTCCCATAATAATCGTGCTCCAAACCCTTGGCTATTGCTTCTTGAAAACCATCCATGTTGACCAGAAAATTGTTAAATCTGAAAGGATGATGAACTCTAGAGATGGTAAACAAATTGTCAATTTTTATAGGAGTATGATTTGAGATTCCAGGGTCTAGGAATTTAGCAGAACTTCTTGAAAAAGAATGTAGCCATTCCATATTAACCATAGCTTTATCTAGTTTTTTTTTCTGATGTGCCAATTTGAGCATTGTTTATTTGTCTAAGTAAACTTATGATCTTCAGCTTTTAGGTCTGTAAGTTCCACCTCCTGCATACAATCGAACATATCAAGGGAGTAGTTAAGAAGGTTACAATTACCTTCAGTTTCTGATCTGAACAATGTAGTGTTAAAATCCCCTCATACAACCTAAGGAGAATTCACTGAAGCCTTAATCCTTCTGAGGAACCTCCAGAGTTCAGTTCTTTGGAAAACAGTATTGAATCCATAGACAAAAGTAGTTAGTACCCAAGAATTTTCCTTTTTGAAGTAAATCTTAGAGTGAATATACTGATAACTAAATTTCATAACTTCTAGTTTCAGATGATCCCCATCATAAGCTACTATGATTCTTCTATACGCATGACTTTGATGATTTGTAATGAACTACCATTTGCTACCTAGACAAACTAGTTTATTTAGATTAGCTTCTCTAATTTTAGTTTCTAACATACAAAAAACATAAGGCTTTTCCTTTAGCACAAAATCCTTTAAAGCATTCAGCTTTAAAGGATTATTTATTCCAAGCACATTTTATACTATCAAAGTCATAATCAAACAGCTTTCCCTTTGGAGCTTTTCCTATTGCTCCTACTACTTTTCCTAGAGGTGACCTGCTCAAACTACTCCTCAGGGTTGTTACTATTTTACACATCAGTCTTGGATCTTTGCTCATTCAGTTGCACATCCAAAGATTCATCATTTTGACTTACTCCAATAGCCTCCTGAGCATTTCCATCTTCTTATTAATTAGGTATAACTTCTGTCATCTAAATAGAATCAGATTTATTGGCCTTCGGAATGTCTTCCCTTTTTTTGGGTGAGACTTTTACTATCTAAGATATTTCTTGGTTTTCTGCTACTTGTTCAGCCTCCTCATTTTCATTGGTTTCTTCTGGAACCTCTTTTTCTATACCCAACAATTCCCAATAGTCACCTTTTGAAAAGACCCTACCCATCAGTTTCCATGCTTTGCCTTGACCTTTTAGAGATGGTTTCCATTGGTATGTCACCAAGACTTTGTCTTCTCTAAGAGAGTTTACATTCGCTAACCTTAGAATAGGAATACTATCCTTCATTTCCTTCGATATCTCCATGCTTACACATAATCTAGCAAATCTGACTTTTTTCCTCATAGCAGTGTTCTCATCCATGCATATAGGTTTCTCCAAGTAGCTCGCAAGCATACTCAACCCCTTTGTAGTCCAATACTCCAATGGGATATTGTGAATATTCACTCATAGGGGAATGTTTTTTGTTCTCATCTTTTCAAGCTCCATCCCTAGTTGCCAATTTTAGATAAAAAGTGGAAGTTGAGAGATATGCTAAGGACCCTCTTCTATAACCTTTTGGGCTTCCGATTTGGAAGAAAAGGTAAAGATTATATTGTCTTCTTCCGTAAGCATAACCTCCATCAGACCTCTTCCTTTCCAATTTCTCAATGCCCACGCCTGTATAATCGGAAGTGTAGTTCTTTTTTCCATTAAGAACCCCACAAGTGTAGCTTCCCATCTTTTGCCTCCTTAATGCAAAACATCTAGGATAGGAATCACCATTAGCTTGCCATCAACCTCTATCGGAGGGCTGAATTCCAAAGAGGAGTCAGTGCTATCTCCAACCACCTATTTCCAAGTTTTCCTAGGCCCTTTAGTTGTTTCTACCTTAGTAGGAGTAAATCCTTTAGGAAGGGCAGTCGTAATAGGGAATGAGGTAGATGTAGAAAATGATGGGGAAGAAGGGGTTGGTACAAAGGTTTAGAAGAGGAAGGAAAGGTGGAGTTTGGGTTAGGGTTAGGATTAGGATTAGCGTTAGAGTTAGGGGTTTTGTTTGTTTAATGGTTGAAAGAAAAGTTGGAAATTGTTTGTCCATTGTGTAATTTCTGATTTTTTTTCTAGGTTTGAAGCAAGATAGCTGAGCGAAGTGGATCAACCACAGCTTCTATGTTGTTTAGAGGTGATATGGCAATAGTGTGAGAAGGAGGGGTAAAATGTTTGTTGTTTACGGGATGGGGACAATGGTAGAGGCCTATTTTTTGTAGTTTTGGATCTGAGGGATAGGGTTTGAGCTAAGGTTCTTTTCTTGAGTTTGCAATTTGATGCTTTGTTAAGCTGTCTGGATGAAAGAGTGGCGATTATTGGTGAAGGAGGGTGGGAGAGGTGAAAGCAGTGGCAAAGGTCAAGAGGTGGAGGGAAAATCACAGCCATTAAAGAGAAGGGAAGATTACAATCATTATTTTTGCATTAGATAAGTTGACGTTCTTGATTCTAGAATTTCAAATATGGCTTACATCTAATTGTAAGTCTAAATTCTCTAAAGCATCAAGAATCAGAAAGGGGGTTATAATGAAAAAATAAAATAAAATATTATTTTTAATAAGGTTTGTAATTAAGGGTTTGAGTTTGGATATTTTAATTAGAATTAGAGTTTGAGAATTTCAATTATGGCTCTAATTTTGAAATTTGATTAGGGTATCAAATTTTTGCTATGACATTTAACATTGGTATCTTTAAATACCAAGTAAATGACTAATCGGCTACAGAGTTAGTACTATCGGCAGTTGTAGATAGGATGGCATACAAATTTGCTTGGAATTTGGAGCCACTAGAATTTCTTCCTGACCTTATCCTTTTCTTTGTATGTGATCATGCTCTATCCATAGAGATTAAGAGGCTCCAATCACTGATTTTTAAAAATACAAGTAGCAGGGAAAAAAGTTGACTCACATTTCAAAGGTCGTCCAATGAATTAAGCTTTATCAAAAGTCTTTCCATATAGGAAATTGAAAGTTCAAATAGCGATAAAAAGAGTTACAATTTATTTAAGACGTGTCAAATTTGCAATGGCAGTCCACATGAGGATAAAATTTATTTCTGATTGAGGTCCATGTAGACTTCAAATCCTTCTCCAATTGTTTAAATGATAGCCTCCTTCTAGGGCAACCAGTAAATAAAGATTTTTATAGGCTCTGATACAATGTCAAATTGCAATGAGCCTACGGGTCTAAACAAGGAGAAAGTTAAACCACACACAAGTCCAAGCGAGGTTTCATCCTAAAACTAATTGGCAATAGGTAGAGTAACCCACTATATTTATATGTTAGTTTTTTCCCTCTTTCTTCGTTATGGGACACTAATATGTGGATATTCTCAACATGAAAATTTATGTGTTTTATTTAGATTGAGCTCATCAGTTAATTTTGAATCATTTATTCATCAAATTTTATAAGATTAATTTTGAAATAGTTATTTGATTTATAGATTTTTAACTGAAGGATCGCATACACAGTGGAAATAAAAAAATTGCAATTTTATATTCATCTATTGTGTTTAACAAACATACTAACAATAAGAACAAGAAAAAATAAATACCTAAAATTGTTTATGATTAATAGATACTGAACTTTGAAAATACGAAGTCTCTATGTACTCCATACCGAGAAATACATCCCACTTTCAACACTTGATATAGCTATGGTTAAACTTGAAGAATCATTTCTGCAAGAATAAAGAAAACAAGAAATATTATCTCATAATAAATTAAATAATTATAAACAGAAAATATTACACTCGTAAGTGTGTAACTACATAGGTTCATCACTAAGCTGGTAGTAATTAGTCCAATTAATTACTAATCAAGGTTGACGTCTAACAACACTCCTCAATGATCGGATAGTGTGAAGTAACAATCTTACAAAGACAGAACCTGATTAAAGATAATGTATTACTACCTTCTATCATTACAACTCCGAATTATCCTAAGGTATGGTTTAACTGTTAAACTCTATTAGATAACTAACTATGTTATATGTCGATCGTTAATGATTGGTGAATGAGTTAGAAAACTTCTTTTCCTTACTCATTCAATCGCCCTGGCCAAGGTCTTGAAACAACCATTAAGATCAATGACAATATAGAGCTCAAACTCATTACCTAGAGTTGATGGATCCTATGTTAACTCACCACTAATCAGATAGGTACTTAATTATATCCAATGATCATTCAACTAGCACTTTTACATACTAGTTATCCGACATCAAAACATAATAAATGACTTATTGATTACTATGATGATCTCAGGTCAAAGAAAAAATATGCATTTAAATCCTTGTGAGAATATCCCACTTGGCAGTTCATAAGTAATATTAACCACTGGGAATCTCAGTTTGGTCAATTCAGTGATCATATCTCCATATGCATTATCTATATATGTAACTTAGTAAATGAGAATTACTAATATCCATCCAATAGATACTATTACATACATACTGATCTAACTAGATCATAAAAGTTCTTATTTGATGATCCTATGATCAATAATACTTTTAAATTAAACTTTAAAGACTTGACGCTCATTATCATAATCTCCATTATGATATCAAGTGTATAAATTTAATCAAAGACTTATCATATTAGAATAAAAAATAAACTTAATATGCTAATAAAATCACTTGTCATGTTATTAATCAAAATTAATAATCACAAAACTAAGGTGTTCAATCTATTACATAACGATTGGGTCATGGGCATAATTCCAACAATCTCTCACTTAACCTAGGCCCAATTAGTCATGAACTTCAATCCTATCCTCCAATTGTGCTTATCAAACTCTTTTGATCCAAGCACCTTAATGAAGGGATCTGCAGCATTCTCCTTTCCTTTAACCTTTTAAATTTGAATGCCCTTACGCTCAATAATTTCTCTAATCAGATGAAACTTTCGCAATATGTTTGGATCTTTGATGTGACCTTGGTTCCTTAGCTTGTGTAATAGCATCAGTATTGTCACACAATAAAGGAACAACTTCTTTTATCGAAGGAACCACACCAAGTTCTATTAAGAACTTTTTCATCCAAACAACTTCCTTAGCTGCATCACATGCAGCTATGTATTCTGCTTCAGTAACTGAATCAGCTACAGTAGCTTACTTGGAACTTTTCCAACTCGCTGCTGCTCCATTCAAGGTGACAATATAACTAAAGGTAGATTTGTTATCATCCTTATATGATGTAAAGCTAGCATTAGTGTAGCCTATTATCTTTAATTCACAATCTTCATATATGAGGAATTGGCCCTTAGTTCTTCTCAAGTACTTAAGGATGGTTTTAACCACTTTCCAATGTTCCTCACCTAGTTTACCTTGATACCTACTCGTTCTTCCTAATGCATAGGCTACATCAAGTCTTGTACATGTCATAGTATATATGATAGCTCCCATTGCGCTGGCATATGGGACCCTACTCATGTGCTCTCTTTCTTCTAGGGTTTTAGGATAATCCTCCCTACTAAGAGAAATTCCTGTGCCTATTGATAAATAACCATTCCTGGAATTTTACATGTGATACATTTTTAAAATAGTATCAATGTACATGGATTGGGAAAGTCCTAGCAGCTTCCTTGATCTATCTCTATAAATCTTAATTCTAATAATGTAAACTATTTCTCCCAAATCCTTCATGGAGAACTATTTAGATAGCCAAATCTTTGTCTTTTACATTGCTGGTACATCATTTCTTATTAGCAATATGTCATCTACATACAGCACTAGGAAAATAATTATGCTCCCACTAACCTTCTTATACACACATGGCTCTTCTTCGCATCTAACAAAATCTAACTTTGCAATTGTTATATTGAAACGAATATTCCAACTTCGTAAAGCTTATTTCAATACACAAATGGATCCTTGTAGCTTACATATTTTATTAGGAGCAGATGGTAATGTGAAACCTTTAGGTTGTGTCATATAGACATCTTTCTTGAGCTCTCCATTAATAAATGATGTTTTCACATCCATTTGTTATATTTCATAATCATAATATGTAGCTATAGCAAGTAGAATCCGAATAGATTTGAGCATTGCCATAGGAGAAAATATTTCATCATAATCAATACCTTCCTTTTAATTATATCCATTGGCAACAAGACGGGCTTTATAGGTTTCAACCTTCCCGTCTACTCCAATTTTTTCTTAAATATGCATTTACATCCTATGAGTTTTATATCATTTAAGGGATCAACCAAAGTCCATACTTTGTTAATTCTAATGGATTCTAACTCGGATTTCATGATCTTAAACCGCTTCTCACGATCTGAACTTGCCATAGCCTCTTTGTAACTCTTAGGGTCATCATCAACATGATTATCCTCAACACCTTGCACCATTAAGTTTAATCTATCTGGTGCATGATGATCCCTAATAGACCTTCTAAGAGGCTTATGTTCAAAAGGTTCTTCCTCTACTTGATCTTGTTGTACTGGTTCTTGGACAGGTTCATTAACCGATCCATTCTCCTCAACGGTTGAGGCTGGTACCTAATGTGTTAATTGCAAGATATCAAGTAAAGGCTGCTCAACATGCATCTGATGCTCTTGAGCTTGTGTTGATTCGTCAGAATCTTGAATTTCATCAAGATCTATTTCTACAACAACGATGACTTCCTCTGTTAAGGAACTCCCTTTCTAAAAAGATTCCATTTCTGGCCACAAACACTTTGTGTTCAGAAGGGTGATAGAAATAGTATCTCATAGTTTCCTTGTGATATCCAACAAATCTACACTTGTCAGACCTTGCTTCAATCTTAACTGACAGTAATCTCTTGACATAAGCTGGACAACCCCAAACTTTCAAATATTTTAGGCTAGGCTTACGTCCTTTCCACATCGCATATGGAGTTTTAATGACTACTTTAGTGGGAATTTTGTTTAATAACTAGGCAGCGGTTTTTAAACCATATCCCATAGGAATGTAGGAAGATCAATGAACCCCATCATGGATCTCACCATATCTAATAAGGTTCGATTTCTCCTTTCTGAAACACCATTGTGTTGTGGTGTTCCTGGAGAAGTCCACTGAGACAAGATTCCATCTTGCTTTAAATAATCAAAAAAATCATCACTAAGATACTCACTGCCACGGTCAGATCTTAGTGCCTTAATACTCTTACCAGTTTGTTTTTCAACTTCACTACGGAATCTTTTGAATATTTCAAATGATTCAAACGTGTTTCATAAGATACACAAATCCATATCCTGACATATCATCAGCGAAGGTGATAAAATAATAATATCTACCTTTAGCTTGAACTTTCATTGGCCCACATACATCAATATATATGAGTCCTAAAAGTTCACTAGCCCTCACTCCGGTTTCAGTAAAAGGCGATTTGGTCATTTTGCCTTTGAGACAAGATTCACAAGTTTCATAAAATTCATAATCATATTGTCCAAGGCATCCTTCCTTGTACAACTTGATTACTCTTTTCTCACTAATATGACCAAGTATACAATGCCAAAGGTAAGTTTGATTTGCATGAATATCTCTCTTCCTTTTTTTTAACCAGAAACTTTCATAATTGGATAAACAATTATTTCAGGTGAGACATAAAGACCATATTGTAAATAACCACTTACATATAATTCATCACCATAAAATATATTACATTTTTTATTCTTAAAGATTGTATGAAATCTACGCTTATCTAATGACGAAATAGAAACAATGTTCGAAACAAATTTAGGAACATAATAACAATATTTTAATAATAAAGTCTTTCATGTAGGCATTACAAGAGAAATAGTTCCTACAACTAGGACAATAACACTTGCTCCATTCCCAACTTGTAGCTTAACTTCTCCCTTCTTTAATCTCCTATTGATACTTAGACGCTGCAACATATTAAAGATGTTAAAGCTGCTACTAATATCTAATACCTATTTAGTAGAATCAATACTAGTTAAAGAAATCATGAAAAAAAATTTCATAAATGTCCCACCTTATTTCTTGTCTTTTAAAGTAGCCAAATACTTTGGGCAATTCCTCTTCCAGTGTCCCTTCTTTGTACAGAAGAAACATTCCACATCCTTTTGGTCAACTCTCTTCTCCTTACCCTTGGATTTGTTCCAAACACCTTTGGGCGCAAGATGATTTTTCTTCGGCTTCTTTTTTTCCTTCCACTTATGCTTAGAAGAGTTACCAACCAAGGTTACAGACCCTGATACTTTCACCTTCTCAGATGATGCTACTTGATTTTCATAATCGATCAACAAATTGAGCATTTCATGAAGATCACAATCCGTCTTGTTCATATTAAAGTTAACAATAAACGATGAAAAAATGTCAAGAAGAGATTGTAAGATCAAATCTTGTGACAACTCTTTCCCTAGTGAACATCCTAACTTCTCAAGTTGTTCTATAAGATCAATCATCTTAAGAACATGGGGTCCCACAGGAGATTTGGACTTTAGTTCAGACTTAAACAAGGAATTAGATAACTGGCATCTAGCAGTCCTACTTTGTGACCCATACATCTTCTTAAGATACTCAATGATCTGTGGAGGATTCATACCTCCATGCTGCCTTTGGAGTTCAAAACTCATTGATGCCAGAATAATACACTTGGCATTAGTACTTTGTTCATTGTACTTAAAATATGCATCCAATGCATCATCATCATCAATTCCCTCAGGAGGCGCTTCCTTCGTAGGTTTATCGATCACATCAATAAGTTTTTCATGCATAAGAACAATCCTCATATTGCGGTACCAATCATCAAAATTGTTACCCGCTGGTACCCGCTAGCTTGTTAACATCAAGAATGATTCACAGTGATATAATAGACATTTTGATAAATCTAATAAAAAAAACACCAAAATAAGAACACAATCATATATCATTAAGATGTGGACTTTTATTTAAATGATATAGTATCTTTAAAACATGAATGAGTCCCTTAGTTGCCAAATTGTTACTAATGCATAATTAAAGAGTGATAAATTTCATATTTTATCATATAAAATTTATAGTAGGCTCAATACTAAATAGTCCATTGGTTATCAGGTCATTCGGATTAGTATAATTTAATTTATCTATCTAAGTGATAGAGAATTAATTAATATTATACTCCCTAGATAGTCTAGGTCAAAATTATAAAATTAAGTAATTTTTCTTCACACATGCATCATATACAATAGAAAGTATTATTTATCTCTGAACTACAAGTTACATGATTATCAAGCATTCTTTGTAAATAAAAATAAATATTATTTTCTACTTGGGTAAAAAAAATTATTTTTAATAAAATATCATATATATTATACCAAAATAAACTCAATAAATTTAAATGTAAAGATTTCATGTTACGTTTAAAGCTGTTTATCAATATAAACACTACGTTTTCTGTTTCTGTATCCACGGGAAAACCAATATAAACTCATGCATATTGAAAGAGTAACATGTAGTTTTCAACATCTGGTCAATGATAATTAATGAGTACCATGCATACGTTTACCATCTGTCTTTTTTAACCAAATGCTTATAAGAACATTTTCGGTTTTCTATCTAAAAGCTTTTAACCAAAAACCTTTGAATGAGACATGCGTGATGCGTACAACACTCATTAAATGCATTTAATGAGTTTAATGTACACTTCTTTTATGATCACATTTGTCCAATGCTATGCTAGGAAATTCGTACAACATCTGTCACAAACAACTTTAAGACCATGTTTTTCAAACCTTCTATTACACCATGCATATAATACCTATTAAATGCGTTACCGCACGTATCTGGTAACATCAACCGTGACCACTGGATAGTTGGGTTTGGAGTAAATCTGGGTTTTTGCTCTTCATGACAGGCGGAGTTATGGGCAGTATATTATGGATTGACTCTTGCGTGGCTTCATGGATATTTTCAAGTAGAATTGATTATTGATTTTGCACCGGTAGTAGCCAATCTCACTAGTGATCAATAGGGCGGATTCAGAAATTTTTTTGAGTGGGAGTAAAATTTTATTAAGGATAAAATTTTATTTTTAACGAGGGCAAAATTTTATTAGAAATAAAATTTTATTTTTTTTAATGGAGGCAAAGCTTAAAACAATCATTTTTTTATAAGGGATTTGTTGGAGGTAGTGGGGGCAAATGAGGGCATTGTACATCCGCCACTGGTGATCAGCATCCGGTGGTGAATCTACTGGTTCTGGCCATTAAAGAGTTGTCGTCCATGCATGGGTAGTACACGTTAGTCATGTTTTTTTATAGGGTAATCGTTATGCGGATTGGCTAGCCAATTATAACTATCGACTACTTATCGGTGTCCACTGACTTTGTGATATTGTTGAGGGTCTCTTTTCACTTTTGTGTGCCTATTTTATTGGGGTTACTTTACCATGTGTCATTGTCCTGTAGTTCTTATTTTGGGCTTTAGCCTCGCTTCTTACAAAAAAATAAAAACTGTGACCACATCAAATGCCATATATTTTGACGATAATAATTATAAAAAATAAAACACGATTTTAATTTGCCTAACAACAATAGTAAATTTTTAGTATGATATATAAATGCAAAAAAATTAACTTTTATATCAATCGAAGAATCTCATACACAGCATAAATAAAAAAAATTATAATCATATATTTATTAATTATGTTTAATAAATATACTAATAATAAAAATATGTACAAATAAATATTTGAAATTTATAACGAGTAATCGATACTTGATATAATTATGGTTACACTTGAAGAACCATTTCTTTGAGAACGAAGAAAATAACTTTTTTAACTTTTCTCTTATTTTTTGTAATTTTACGTATGGACAACGAGAGTATCCTTTTGGAGATGTGATCTTCTTTCTTATTTCTTGTGTACTAACCATATCTCTTTTAATCTCAACCTTTTATTATGTGTGGTTCTGTCGGATTCTGGCGGAACTGAAAGTTGCCGTTTGAATCCATGACCTGGCTGCTTTCCGTGTTGAATCTGATGTGAAGATACCTGCAAAACAAGGAAGGCACGTTGGGGGTTGTGATCTGATTAGCCTCTTCGACGCTCAAGTCAGTCTTTTGGTGAAGGTGGGATCGCAGTAAAGACGAGAGAGCTAGGTTTATGATTACGTACCTC
>JANZLF010000221.1:5154057-5169316 GCA_026546835.1 Erythroxylum foetidum | reverse complement strand
ATTTCATTTCTTTAAATTCCTTATTATAAAGTCGATTGACTTTAGTTAACTGTTGTTCTTTATTCCCTTATAGCAAAAAAAGTAGATGAATGATGAGAGTCTTGTGTGAATTAGAGGAGCACTGACTCTTGATGAAACATCATTATAGTATCTAGAACCTCTAAGCTAAGATCGTGGTAGGAGATATTAAGTTTGGATTACACCAACATCAACTCCATATCTAACTTTAACTCCAAAAGTTGATGTGGTGAATATAAGAATTTGTATACAATAGAATGCATACATGATGAGAAATATAGCTAACATAATATCTAAATGGGTTAGCCACCAATGGCACCATCACTATTAGTACTAGTAGTTTCACAATCCACTATTACTTCAAATGAAGAAGTTTATGATCCTTATAAGTATTTAACATATTTTGTTATGTTTAAGCCTCCACGTTTGATTGTAAGGTTCGAAAAATGCTAAATATTTTCTACTGAATGCAGAGAAGATATGTTGCACTTTAAGATTTACTAATAGTAAGTTAATTGGCTTTTTAACTAAACAGGTCAGCAATCAAATGGAACAAACTTAGAAAGGCAACTTATCCAATAAGGTATTTTGTACCACAAAATATTTGAAAAACTCATTCAAGTTTTTTTAAGTGTTTGTCTCTTAAGGAAAATGAACTATAGAATTTGAGCACTTGAAGCAACAAGGTTGAATTTTAAAAGAGAACTTACAAAATTTCAACTAAGTCCCTACATCTAGTGGCTATTGAAAGAGATAAGATGAAGAGGTCTAAAGGTTTCATAGTTCAATTTATAAATCATTAGTAATCCCTCTTTGTAGATGTTTAGCTAAGGTCATAGATGGGGCTAGAATATAAGAGAAATAAAAGATTGTAAGAGGAAATAGAACAAAAATTCTAGTATAAACCTTGAGGGTCAACAATGAGATGGTGGCATCTCTTTTAAACCTCAATCAATCATTCTTTCTCAAGTAAGGGATAATAAGGTTTAAAGGTGGAAACTAGTTCCATAGCCTGTTAAATGTTATCAATAGAATTCATAACTCTTCACATTTTGATAGTATTCTCAAAACTCATTGATTTTATGGGATGGCAAACTAAGGCTCATGTCATAAACATGTCATAAACAAAGTGGATGATGTTATAGATGTAGAGAATAATAACATTAGCTTAGAGGGTACAAAAATTTTGAAGCATAAGTAATCCCTGGGATGATTTCTTTCTTTATTTCAGAAGCTATATAGGCTTCTACTAATTTGCAAGATAGGCTACTAGTGTAGTTAGTAAAGGAAAGCAAGTGAAAATGCTTAATCAAATTCCAATGAAATTAATTTAGCCATTTTTAATTTCAAATTGAAAATTGAATAGTATAAATATAGATATTTTTTATTAGGTTATGACTTGATCCAAGCATGACTCCATATGGGTAGTTGTAGATCGACTTACTAAGCATGCTCCTTTTTTATCAATACGAGTAAATATAGCATTTTCATATTTGACATGATTGCATGTCAATTAAATAATGAGTTTGCATGAATCCTCAATGTTTAAAGTATATGATAAAGGCACTCAATTTATTTATTAGTTTTGGAGAGCCTTTTAGAAGGCTTTAGGCACGAGATTAGAAGTCAGTATATTTTCATCCTTAATCAGATGGTCAATTTGAACGAATAATTTAAACTTTATAAGATATAATTCAAGCATGTTCTTTATAGTTCAAAGTGACTTGAGAAGAATATTTACCTCTAGTAGAGTTGACCATGCCAACAACTATAATTCCACCATTCAAATGACACCTTATAAAGTATTGCATGGCAAAACATTGTCATTGGAATGAGTTGTAGAAATGAAGCAAATAGAGGCAATTGTGTGGCTTGAAATTTTTAAGATCACTCTTGAGAAGATTCAAGTTATTAAAGATAAAATGGAAGCTACTCAAGCACAACAAAAGTATTGTGTTAATAATGAAAGACTAGACTTAGATTTGAGATAGTTGATAATATTTTTCTTAAAGTGTTGCTAATAAAAGGAGTTATGTGATTGAAAAAAATAAACTAGGTCAAGATATATTGGACCATATAAAATTATTCAACAAATTGGAAAGTGAGCTTATATATTGACACTTCCATCAAAGTTGTACCAAGGTCATCATGCTTTTATGTTTTTATATTATATAAATATCTATAAGACCCTACTCAAAGTTTTAGATATCAATTTGTTGAAGTGAACTATATGGATCATAATAGATATGGGTGAAATGAAAGGAGGTTAAAACCTTGAGAATAAAAAAAGAGTTATGGCCAAATAAGTCATATGCGGTGGTGTCTTGGTGTCTTCCTTCTTTTCATTTACACTTCCTTGGATTGTTGTATCATTAGTTAATTTGTATTATTACTAATATTCAGAGTTATATCAGAGTTCCTTAGAGTCATCAATTATGTAAGATAAGTTAGTTAAAAATTTTATAGTACCATTGAGTTGATAGAATATTCTTTATGTCTTGATAATTAACATATTAGCAATTAATGTAAGAATGAGTATTGTAAGTAAATATGTGTAATGATAATCTATATTTAAATGGATTGAAGATTAAATGAACGTCTTATAGGGAAAAAAG
Organism: Erythroxylum foetidum; assembly: GCA_026546835.1. Lineage (NCBI taxonomy): Eukaryota > Viridiplantae > Streptophyta > Magnoliopsida > Malpighiales > Erythroxylaceae > Erythroxylum > Erythroxylum foetidum. Next base: position 5,166,683 of record JANZLF010000221.1, on the reverse strand, counting down.
GTAATATAAATTAAATTGGTATGTTTTATTTTTAACAAATGCATTCTTTAAAATAAATTTTGTGATTGAAATATTTCTTTTAGTTGATTTATCGAATTTAAGCTACCATTTTTAAAGATGAAAGTAATAGTTTATGTTATAGTTTGGATTTACGGGGTAATTTTGTGATAATTGAATTAATATATATATATATATATATATATATATTTATATGATGATAACTTCTTCAATAGACTGTGATTTCTCTTGGAATAGAATTTATGTGGTACGGAGATGATGATCTGAACTAGAGTATTGGATAGTCAGGAATCAAGGGAGACAATCCCTAAGGCTATGTTTGGTTGAGGTTTATTAATAAAATGAGATGGAATGTAATATTATTTTATTGTTTGGAAGTAAAGTTTATAATAGAATGGAATCAGATAGGATGAAAGATGAGGGTTTCATATTATATCGCATTTCATCCTAAACAGTAAAAATGAGCAACCTCTGATTTGGAAGGTTTAGGATAGAATGTAAAATGATAAACAACTTTTTACTATATTATATTATAAATCCTTCTTCTAAACAATATTTCACTATATTACATTATGAACTATTTCATCCCTCCCAAATAATAATTTTATAATATTACATCAATTTATATTCTATTATATTATAAATCATTATATTCCGTTAAAAATCTTACTTCCAATCAAACGAACAAAAGATATTAGTAGAAGAAAGACGTAAACATATTCTAGTAAGAGGAAATCAAATAGAAAGAACGTGTTTTCATGTTATTTTTACATTTTATAGTATTTTTAAATGTGATTTTCAAGGAGAGATATAATTATGAGATTGATGAGGGAGGGAGGATACAAAGTTATATTTTAATAATCATTTTTAATTTTTACATAATTTATAAATACTTATTTTTTTCTTTTTTTTCTAAAGTATGTATGCTATTGTCATATGAGTTAACTTAACTTGAGTTTCTTCATTTTATAATTAGTAAAGATTATCCATCACTTTAATGGCATTGCAAGTAGAAATAATTTATTCTTGCCCTCTCAAAATTATTGATTTATTTTCTTTCTTTATTTTTGATATTATTATTTATGTACAAGTTCAGGTATCAAATATATCACATATCTTTTGGTTAAATAACATTATTTTCTTTTTATTTTGGAGACTAAGAAGACTTATTCTTTTACTCTATTTTTCTTTTTGTATTTAACATTTTATAGTTGAAAAAGATTAATTTAATATTTACAGACACGTATATTTATTGTTGTATATGATATTTGATAACTGTTATGAATGTGATCATTTATGAGGGTTTTTATATAAATACTTTGTGAGATATGATTACATTTTTCATATAGGTTTAGACATTCATGAAAACTTGTAAGTTCGAAACTATCTTATTGACCTTGAATGTTCTGTTGTCATACACTCAGTTTGGGGGTGTGGCAGATTTTATGCAACTATACAGAAAACGAAAGCAACCTCAGATTAGGGTATGTTTCTATTGTATTTTGACAGATATAGGAGTGTAACACTCGCTCCACTAAGACCAGCGTTTCGTGGAAAACATTATTTCTTAACAGACTGATGAATTAGATTGATATAAAGTCGTGAACTTGCGGCATCAAATATATAATCCCCTCGCTCCATGAAGGTCAATCGTAAATTGCTGGTATAACCTAAATATTAAACCAAAATGTTGATGCTGCATCAATGTTTCGGTTGATGTCAATCAACAATCTTCCACAGCTAGTTATGGCGAGCTTGTGGGTATTTTTTGCTTTCAGTAGCCACGTTAACTCGCTTAGTTAAGTCTTGTACCAAAAACAAAAAAAAACTCACTTAGTTAAGTCCCCGAGTCTTACTCCCTAGCTAGCATGCCTTTCCATAGAAAGGAGAGCTACACCCAGCACTCACCTTATCTATGTGTTTAGCTGATAGGTAATAGGTAAAGACGAAAACATATTTTCCTTACACGATAAACAAGAGATCTCCCTTTCATACCTCAATCATGTTCATCTTTTACCTGTTTCATACAAAGACCTTCCCTTGTGAGACCAGTATTTGCTGTTAACACTTTCACTAAATTCAGTGTCTCGTTGACGCAAAAAGGGGTCTAAAGAAAACGTTAATGAGAATAACAGAACAGAAAAAGAGAAGAGAATGCATGATCTAACAATAATATACAAAACTAGCAGATCTTTTTGGGAAGAAAGAAAGGGCATGGCAATATTTCACATGCCATTTCATTACATAGACTGAAGCAAAAATTAGAAGGGGATTTCCACCATCGTCGGGAATGCTGAAAATTCCACTTACGCTTTGCATGTGCCTTTTCTTTTTCCACAACATGTCATCTATAAGCTTCGTACTATCATTTCTGTGGCTGTTTTCGTTCTCTTTTATCTTTCCTGACGCTCTTTTGTTGTGGATTGATCTAGAGCTCTCACTCCATCAACAGTCAAGTTGGTCTTTTCCGTAGTTCCTTTTCCCGTATGTATACGTATCTGATATCAGCTAAATCCGTGCAATTATTTCAGGTGGTCGCAGCAGTATGGACTTCAGTGCAATCAAATTGAATTGCATAATTCTGCCTTACAAGCGTGCTGGGTGCGTCCTAAGACTTAAAATATATACTTTGAACTTCACAATAATGGCGTTCCACTAAGAGATATATATAAAGATATGGGCTAATATGCGCGTAGGCATACGAGGGATCGACTGATAGCCGATGATAACAGAACAATCCAAAACTATACATCGAACTGTTTATTCTTTCTTTCAATGGCGAGTTCTCAGTCAAAAAGTTTGCGTCTTTGTTGGTCTAAAAAGACATACAAAGCGCACCAAATATTTTGAACACCAAAGTATTCTGCGATCCTAACAAAAGGATCGTTTGAATGAAAGATAGGAATAATATAGTTGCTTGGAACACACCCTACCCTGTAGGGTACTCGTCCCTCACAAATAACGGTCAACTTTAATAATTTACTTTTTAAAGATTATGACTAAGATTTAGCATTCATCAGGTGGGGATTGCAAGCAATCGAAAATTGTCACCTTTTATGCCATGAAATAAGATAGTTGTTGAAAACAATGAAAGAATGGGAATTTCTTTGTTGTATTAATACAAGGTTCTCGATTTTCATTAGTTTAGGTACTGAAATGCAAGGTATTGAATTATAATAAGCACTTAAACAAAAGGAAGGAAGTTGTAAACGTTACTCATTTAATGCTTGGGTTTCAAAGTGAAAGTTAGTCGCTAGCTTTTTTTTCTTCTTTCCGCATCAAACACTTTGGTTTTTTATTTTTATTTTTTTCCCTCTTTTTGTTTTTGGGAGCATAGAGCATTAGAGACCCTTATTTTCTTTTTCTCTTTTGGTTAAAGTAAAGGGCTCTCACATAAAAAGCAATATTAAAAGGAAAATATGGCATTATCTACTCAAAAGGGCCGCTCATTTTATGCTTTTGAGCTTCAAACAAGCATCTCGGGGCTTATTACGTGGCCATGTGGGAGAAAGCAACATCCGAAGGAGAGATAGAGAACAGCAAAACAGTTCAGGCTTAGGCTTAGGCTTAGGCTTAGGCTTAGGAGTCAGGGCTTGTCGAGAGAGAAAGTTGCTCTAATTTGACATGACAGCCTTGTTAATGTAAAGGCGATAGAATTACGTACCGCACACTCCTTTTCCCAAAAGTTAGCATTATTTTACGATCATACAATATTTTTTTTACTTTTGCATTGTTTATCATGTACACGGCATTTGCAGATTGAGCACAGTAATGATGTTTGATTAAATTAGAACTACAAAAGGCCGGCATATTGAGGATAAGGATTGTTTTATTCGTGGCGGGGGTTATGGGACGAGGAGAGGGCTGTAAGGTTTCCATGTACAAGGTTGAGCTCCTGCGATGGCTTCTAGATGGTTGCAACTCACATGGGCTGATGATATCCTATCCTATCCTACCCTTTGTATCTAAATGTTTTCTTTGGCACAATATTTTTACTATACCCATCTTGAGGTCTTGGTTGAGCTCTCAATGGAGTTTACTACTTACCCATATTCCAAGTACAGCTTAATTTTGGAAACCAGAGCTTTCCATTAATGGAAAAGAGGAAAAGAAAAGGGAGTTTTGAAGTTATGTGATTCATTGCTAACTCAACCTTTTGGAATTTGGCGAGCTGGAATCAATTTAGCTTAAATGTAATTTGGCCGGCCACTTTCACTATAGTTTTTCAACATAAATAGCCTATCCATAGAAATTATTTTTCTGCAGGAATCTTTCTTTAATGGCAATCATCTCTCTCTTTCCCCACGAGATTCCCTTTTTATTTTAAGTTCCTTCCTTGCAAGACCTCTTATTGTAATAACTGCCTTGCCTAAAACCCCCAAAATTTATATACTTATTTAGGGTCTGTCTATTCTTTCAAAACCTCACGAGAGAATTCTAAAAATCTACACAAAACAGTAGGTACGGGCGCAATCCCCTAATTAAGCACTATTTCTTGGAAAATACTCGTAACCCTTTTCACCAAAAGGAAAATGTAGCAAATAGCATGAACTTTATCATGTGCTCCGGATATTGTTCGTGAAAAGGAAATAAACGAAGTAAATGTGAAATACTTGATTTCGGTTCCATCAAAAGTTCAAAGGAGCTTTCTGAAGCTATTAAATGTGTAATTTGATCCATATTTTCATATACAGCATAAGGATTCGCTCATTGGCATATGGTTAACGTCTTTCTACAGTTTTCTTAATATATAAGCCCTGTTCATGAGTCAGTGAATCCGTATGCGGCATATAAAAATATAGATCAAATAACATAACTTAACCAATAAATTATTGAAAATCGATAAAAGGCAATTAATTGTTATTCAAATTTATAAAAAATGTCTAACATTCTCCCCCTTAGACAATAATTAATTGTGATATTGACTCAAGTTTGAAAACGTTTTAAAAATTCAATTAAGTCACGCTACTGTATTGGTACCTGGTTTTGCCGGATTCTGGCGGAACTGAACGTTGCCGTTTGGATCCATGACCTAGCTGCTTTCTGTGTTGAATCTGACGTGAAGATACCTGCAAAACAAGGAAGGCACATCGGAGGTTGTTATCCGATTTGCCCCTCCGACGCTCAAGTCAGTCTTTTGGTGAAGGTGGGATCGCAGTAAAGACGAGAGAGCTAGGTTTATGATTACGTACCTCTGTTGTGGTAAAGTTGTACGTTATATATGAAGTAACAACTAGGTTTAGATCTTTACGTGTTTGCATGGGAGACTCTCTCCTACTAATGGGTCGGAGAAATCGTTGCTAGGGCCTGAACTTGGAGTAGACATAAGGCTGGTCTTTGACGATTAGACCGATCGACCCATATATCGTTGATACTGGATTCGGGCCAGTATGACCGTCCCAACCAATGTGAATTCTACATAAATAAATGGTTGAAATTAATGGAAACAAGGTTAATACACAATAAATGGGACGGAAGATATAGGCCATCCTTTTGTCACTCTTCTCTTCGTTTATTATTCACGTACACAAAAACGAAAGCAAGATGAATGAATGTCACAGTTTTATTTTTCTACCTAACTGTTTTTATATACGCCACTGCTTTTCGTCACATTCCATGCACGTACGAAAAAAAAAAAGAAGAACGTACATAACCCTCTCCCTTACAACGCTTCATTATTGTTTTGGTTAATGATGAAACCAAAACAAATAACCACCGGTTGACACTTTCTTTTCCTTTTTTATTTATAAAAAATAAATATTATTATTTATAAAATGAAATAAAATAATACTATTTTATTTTATTCATTTATTTTATACAAGAAAATTTTTATTATTAATTATATTTTTTGTACTAATAAAAAATAATAATATATCATATAAATTATTTAATAAATTATTTCATAATAAATTAAATAATCATAAATAAGAAATATTACACTCGTAAGTGTATAATCAAATAGATTCATCACTAAGTCGGTAGTAAATAATCCAATTAATTACTAATCAAGGTTGATGTCTAATAATACTTCTCAACGACCGGATAGTGAAGTAACAACTTTACAAAGACGGAATCTGGTTAAAGATAATGTATTATTACGTTTCATTATTACAATTCTAGATTATCCTAAGGTATTTTTTTTATTTAACTGTTAAACCCTATTAGATAACTAGCTATATTACATGTCGATCATTAATGATTAGTGAATGAGTTAGAAAAGTCCTTTTCCTCACTCATTCAATCGCTCTGACCAAAATTTTGAAACAACTATAAAGATCAATAATAACATAGAGCTCAAACTCATTACCTAGAATTGATGGATTTCACCTTGACTCACCATTAATCAGATAAGTATTTAATTATATCAAATGATCATTCAATTAACATTTTTACATATTAGGTGTCCGATATCAAAACATAATAAGTGATCTATTGATTACTATGATGACCTAAGGTTAAAGGAAAAATATACATTTAAATTCTTATGAGAATATCTCATTTGACAGTTCATAGATAATATTAATCATTGAGAATCTCAATTTGATCAGTTCAATTATCATATTTCTATATGCATCATCTATATATATAACTTAGTAAATGAGATCTACTAATATCTATCCAATATAAACTATTACATTCATATTGATCTAACGGATTATTAAAGTTCTTATTTGATGATCCTATAATTAAGAATATTTTTAGATTAAATTCTAAAGATTTGACTCTCGTTATTATAATCTTCATTATGATGTCAAGTGTATAAATTTAATTAAGGATTTATCATATTAGAATAAAAAAACAATAAATGTAATATGATAATAAAATCATTTGTCATATTATTGATCAAAATTAATAATCATAAAATTAAGATATTCAGTCTATTACATAACGATTGGAATGGGCATAATTCCAACGTTAAGAACATCTTAATCGTTTAAATTTCGTAACACTTCCCTCCCTTGCCTTCAATCACCGTTAGAAAGCCTAACAAAGAACATAAAAATAGCGTTTTATCCATGGGTGTGCTACGTAACACACGGCATCATTTTTCATGCGACATTGGAATCAAATCCACGTGACACCGCACGGAGTTTTTATTACTAAAAGCAAAATCAAATGTTAAAGATGCCATACGCGATCGTTATTGAAAAATTACAGCCATTAACGAGAAGGGCAGATTACAATGATTACTTTTGCATCAGATAAGTTGACGTTCTTGATTCTAGAGTTTCAAATATGGTTTTACATCTAATTGTAAGTCCGAATTCTCTGAAGCATCAAGAAACAGAAAGGGGTTATAATGAAAAAATAAAATAAAATATGATTTTTAATAAAGTTTATAATTAAGAGTTTGAATTTGGAGATTTTAACTAGAATTAGAGTTTGAGAATTTCAATTATGGTTCTAATTTTGAAATTTGATTAGGGTGTCAAATTTTTGCTATAACATTCGACATTGGTATCGAGTTGAAATACCAAGTGAACTATCGTCATTGATAAGATGACATACAAATTTGCTAGGAATTCCTAGAATGGGATCACTGAATTTGCCCTGGAAAAAAATTTCCATCAATATCCCTTTTCATTAATAAAAATTATTTATTAAATAATGTTATAAAAGTCAACTATTAAAAAACCTAACATCATAATTTCATATCCTATATTTGGATCGAATTACGATTTGAGATTAAGTTAAACATATGGATCAAGTGAAAGAGTATGAGATAATTTTATATTCTAGATAATTTTAACTTATATATGATCCAACGTTCGGCAGTTAGCGGATAATAATTTCTTGATTCTGTGGTAATTGTCAAGGTGCTTGATAGGAGTATATTGATATATTTTTTCACTTACGAGGGCATTGAATCCTTAAGGTCCTTTTCTCCTTTGAAAATACACCATCAATTCGTAATTGAGAGCTTAGAAGAATTCCAAAATTGTAGAACATTCGAAACTTTCCAAATAAGAACATCAATTGTAGCAGGTAGATTGATTTCTTCCTTGTTCAATTTATTTATGATTATAACACATATTAGTGTTGAATATATATTGAATTGAGTTACAGTCATGTTTTGTGATGCTTTGAATTGAGTTTAAAGACTATTCCTTTTATTACGCAAACTCTCATTTTCTTCCAATTTGATCTGCCCACGATTCTCTTTTGCTCTTGCAGGCTTTTCATCGTGTGAAATTTGCAGGGTCCATGGAAATCCACGATTCTCTTTTGCTCTTGCAGGCTTTTCATCGTTGCAATGTGCAGGGTCCATGGAAATTCACACTCAGATCGTCGAAGCAAAACAATTTGGGAAACAAAATCCATAAAACGCTCCATCTTCATCGTTCTTATGTGTCTCTACTCTCTACACAACCTATTAATAACCTTCAACGTGGCGCTGGTTCCTGATATTCTTGTGGGTTTCTATTATATTAGATATTTCTGATATTCGCATCAAGTAAAGTTGATTCACAATGCTCCTTGCGGTGACATTTGATTAGATCTTACGACTTTAACGATATTGATATTCAAAAAGCTGGATTAGGTAGGTAAAGTTGACAGCAAAAGGAATTTTAAAGGGCGGACCACTAAAGGTAGCTCGGGCGAAAGAAACTGAAGATTCCATCCGTTTGAGGAAAAACATTCTTTGATCAAGAATATAATTCAACACGTCATACTTAGCATTAAGTAGTCTAATTTCGAGCATCTTACACAAAAGATGCTCATTCATCAGGACGATGAATGAAACAAATTTCCAGATATTTTATAGTGAAAAGTACATATAGAAAATGGTGGCATAAACTATGGTGTAAATCCTTGAAGTCTTCGCAGGACATGGCGCAAATAGTATCAGCTCCTCCTAAACAGTTCAGGGAGCTAGCTCCAAAACCGAGTAAAAAGAGGCCACAACTGTAAACGTATATAGAGTATAGACAGACGGGAAAACTCAAAGAAAAGCAAATATTGCCAATTCTTCAAAGGACAACAGGGTTGTGAGGGGTGATGCGAAGGAAACTGAATGTGATCAGTTTCTTCCAAGGGGTAGTCACTATATTGTATATGCAGAATTTGCAGCTAGGAGCAACTAGGAGCATTGAGGAAAGACTTATACGGTCAAGCAAGTAATTCAGATGATACAATTTAGAGGACATATCTCAAAAGAAAGTAGAACTTTCCCAAAAAATCATAAAAGGAGCAAAACTATATGAATCCCTAAAAGCAGAGGGTAGATAAGACTTAACCAGGTAAATTAAGCCCTATAATCTTAAACATTTACCCTTTTCTTGCACCAATCTGGACAAAATTATAAAAGACCAATTCAGCAACTACAGGGCATAGTGCATATATTCACATCATAATGTACTCACTAGAGTGATTAATTCCCAGAATTAGTTAGCTATGAGCTATAAATGATGACACCAAATTAGGTGTCGGCCTAAAAGAGCTGGCACAAGATGATATTGCACAAACTGATATTGCTCAACACTACAACTAGACATCCAAACATTTTGTTTGCAGAAAGGTAAAGGAACAAGGGTTACAAATCTGACTTCATTTTAATTTCTGGGGAAGAAGTGAAAATGAAAGATGATTCATGCAAGGCAACAGAGGCAGAAACGCATTCAGACAGGATGACACGACGACCAAGACTCAATAAGGTCCAGTTGGAGTAATAAATCTAGGGAAAAGAAGCATGTTCTTATCAATTCCTCAGAGCTTTTTCCCTGTGATTGTTTAAGAAAGGAAACACTACCCTTGCAAGAAAAGAAAAAAGGAAAGTATCATTCATTGTACATTTTAACGTTCATCCACTTTTGGGTATGACCATTGGCTGAAACCAACATCAGAGGTGCATATGATAAACAGATAAACCAACTGTGTGTGCCCAAACATGACAACGGGGTTGCTCAATTCCCAAATTTGTTTCACCAAAATCAACATATTCAAAACTAACCTACCACGCAAGCAAAAACCTTATATGCAAAGAACCATGGCTTTGATTTCAATTTGATTGCACAGAACATGGATTTCAGGCAGAAAAGCTGCCCTGTATTCCGTAATTAACAAGATGAAACCAAAGAGCTATGGTCAGTTGACCACATTAATTGCCAAAAGGGTTAAACATCATAAAATGTCACCATATACCAGAACAACTGAAAAAGGACAAAGGGCGATTCAAATACAACCGACATATGCCCTGACTAAGTTGGATTTCAGTATGACCGTGGTACACATGATAATGTTATATACTAGTAGTTTGAAGCATTCCAACTTGACAAACTCTAAGCCAAGTCTAACACTATTATTCTCAACACAAAACCATGGCGTCAGGACATCGTAGAATATTCATTACACAATGCAAGAAAAGCAATAAGTGACCGTGGTTCCAAGACATTCTTCAAGGAAACAAATAATAAGTGACCGTGGTTCCAAGACATTCTTCAAGGAAACAAATAATAGGTGACCGTGGTTCCAAGACATTCTTCAAGGAAACAAATAATCTAGTATTCACGAATTAACAGTAGTATTAACTTTGAACAACAAAAGGTAGATTCTTTGCTTCCTATGATAAATTTCCAGGGAAACAAAGAGTACCAGTCGCAGATATAACCAGCCAACTTCAATAACAATTTATCTCAGATATCATATCGATAATCAAATTAGCCTTAAATAATGCAAAGCGCTATACAGTATACAGCAGATATTCAAGAAAATAAAGGCAACAACAAAAGCCCTAAATACATGTACATCTGAAACCTCTTCAAACTTAAAAATAAAACATTAAGAACATCAAAACGTACCAATTTCCGCTCTTTTCACTACCAAATTTACGAAATTCATGTCAAAAGAGAGCAAATTGTAAACCAATAGTTTGTGTTTCTCACGCATAAACCCTACAGTCCCGGGCACCACCGGTCAAATTCCCAGATTTACTACTCGTCGACACACCACCCGGCACGTTCTCACAGAGAACACGAAGCAACCGACGCCTCGCTCTCAACCCTCCAACCTTAAAACCCACATCAGCCACCACCTTGACATTGAAACCCACACTCCCGCGGCTCCTCTCTCCATTAATACCACTCACAACCCAACCGTCAACGTACGCTTCCGTTGCCGAGTACGACGCCTCCACCACCGATTGCGTCTTTGTGTTTTGCATAAACGGCGCGATGCGGGTCTGAGATAGAGTGTCCGATTTGTATAGAATACCAGACTCGATCTCGTCATAGTAGATCTTCATCTTCTTATTGGGGTTGTACACCTGAAACCGGGCGTTCCAGTTGCCTGTGACGGTCTGCGAAGTAGACGAGATATTAAAGTTGGACAAAGATAGAGATTGGATTTGGAAATCAGGGAGGCGGGGCCGGATGACTAGCCACATGATGAAGAGTATGGTGAAGAAGATGACGGTAACAGCGATGACGGCAACGATCATGCGTCGGAGAATGAGGGCACGGCGGTCGGAGTAAAAGGGTTGTTGCTGTTGTTGGTTGTAGTAAAAATAGGGATTGCTGTTGGCGTTGGTGTTGGGTGGTGGAGCTTGGTAGGGGTAGGCTGTGCCAGTGGGCGGCGGAGTGTGGCCGTTGGGGACAGGGTAGCCGGTGGCGGGTCTAGAAGAGTCTTGCATGATTGATGTGGATAGTCAAGATTGAGTCTTGAGAGGCCAAAGTTTGAGACTTTAAGATGTTTTTCGTGTTGGTTTCCTGGCAGTGGCAGCCCAGTTTCTTGTTTCGGTTGGGTCACGACTCACGACAGCCTAGAAGGAGAATAGAGGATATACTTTGTGGCGTTTGAATTTGTGCTTTAAGTTATTCCTAATTCGAAATTAATATAAATTAATCAGCAAATTTTGATTTTAACAAATTTAAATTTGAATTATAAATTAATCACCAAATTATAAATTAATCTCAATGGAGCTGTATGTAGCCTGCAGATGATGATTCTATTACGACGATGACATCAACGACGAAGCAGATTTGGCACTTCTTAGATATGGCATCTGCTTTTTTTTAAAAAAAAATCTAAATAAAAAATGTAGGACATTGTAATTTTTTAATTGAGTTCAGGTTTGAGCTGTCTAAGCTCGAGGTCAGGCTTACCGAAACTAACTCTTCTAAATAAAACGATATTGTTTTGTATAAAAAAATTAGATATCGAATTAATCTAGATCTGGACTTTGTTAGGTTTTGGGTCCACTCCTAAGTGAAGCCCAAAGCCTAACATATAAAATGATGTTAAAACCCTAAAGAAATAAGCAGAAGAGAGTTCAGCCGGAAGAAAGGAAGAGAGAGGGAAGAGAGAGAAAGAAAAAAATTCTATTTTGCGCAGTAATTTTCTAGCCTTCGATCGGATGGTGATTTCTTGTCGAATCGACCTAAAATTTTAACCAGAGGTTCTTCTCTCGTTGTTCTTCATTCTGAACGGTGGAGATTGGAAGAGAGGAAGAGAGAGGGAAGAGAGAGAAAGAAAAAAAATTCTATTTTGCGCAGTAATTTTCTAGCCTTCGATCGGATGGTGATTTCTTGTCGAATCGACCTGAAATTTTAACCAGAGGTTCTTCTCTCGTTGTTCTTCATTCTGAACGGTGGAGATTGGATTTCGAGGTC
>JANZLF010000221.1:5138675-5153957 GCA_026546835.1 Erythroxylum foetidum | reverse complement strand
CAGGGAAAGATCTATTGATTCTGGTTTGTTGCCGCTGCGTGACCGACACCTTCTTTCCCAATAGACTTGACCCATGAATCAGCCCATTAAAAAACAACTAAATTTAAATTTATGGCTTAAAAATTGTCTTCTCTAAATAATTATAGGGCGAGGTGTGGGCTTAGGCTTTTCTTTATCATGCAAATATGGGCCTGAATCTCTTTATTCAATTAAAAAAATTATTAAATTTAAGTTTATTAAATTAATAAATTATTGAGATTCGGTAAAAATAGCTAGTTATTAAAAACAAGATTAATCTAAAGTTAACTGTATAAAATAATATTTTAAAAATTAGACGAACAGTTAAACCAAGTAAATGAAAGATTTAAAATTTAAAATATTCAACTAGTATTAAATCGCCGTAAAATTGATTACAGATAAGTACCATTTTCTTTTCAAAAATCTTCTTTTTGAGACTTTCATTTCCACCGATCTTAATCGTGTTGCATTAGCCATAAAATGTTGATTAGCTTATTTTGTTTTGTTTGGGAACGAAACGTACCTTTCTTAATTTTAACATGAAGGTGCTTGAAAGTGTACTACTTCTTACGTAATTTCCTTGAGGGATCCGACATCGTAACAGCAACACTCGTCAAGCTCACAATAAGTTAACAGAAGATGGAGTGTTCGGATTATTATAAGAAACAAAATACGGGAGCAAGAAGAAGGCAACTACTGTAGAACATGAACAAAGGGGTAAACGCTGATCAATTCATTCAGTTCATATTACGAGGCATAAGATGAAAAAACAAATCGATACGACATATACATAGTTCCAGAACAATGTGTAGCACTTGTTCGCTAAGCCCTTCCAGTTCCCGCTGGCATCGCATTTACTAGGACCGAGCTCAACAGTTTTGGAGATGTTAGAAGGAAACTTAAACTTTACCTGAACATCCTCGCACGAAACCCTTACAGTGTCTCTCCTGGTTGGCCATGTCCACCCTCCATACTTCGCCCTAGCCTCCAACTCTACATTCAAATTAACAGCTCCACAGTGCTCACCGCCAAGAGTATTGTTCTTAGTGATGCAGTTCATAACACGCATCAACATCCTAGTAAAATTGGTTTCTATTTTTGATTGAGCTTTCCCAGATAGTGTGAAAGCTGGCGCGGTGGTGTTGGAGAGGACCGCTTTTTTGTCGTCCAACACAGTGGCCTTGATTTCATCGTAGAAAATGTTCTTGTTGTTGGGGTTTTCTGCTGAAAAAGTCACGACCCAGTTCGCAGATATGCCGATAGAAGAAACGTTGAGGATGGATAACGAAGACGATTCGACGTTGAACTTAGGAAAAGCTGGCTGAACATAGATCAAGAGACGAGTTACAATTGGAACAACACTGATGGATATGACCAATATCATGATGAAAAGAAGAAACGTAAGGAAATCCAAAGCCTGGGATCCGGCTGTATATGCTCTGGAGTTCCTTCGGCCGTTGGTAATGACGGCGGTTTCGACGGTGGTGGAATGGTTGTTGGACTGAGACATAAGGCTACGTACACGCAGAATGAATATGGTTTTAAAGTGGGTAAGCTAATGAAGTAACAGAGGATATGACATCCTCATGATTAGGCAAGATTGGAGGATGCTGCTCCTTCGGTCCTTCCCCTAATACGTAACTGAGATTTAAATTTGTTAAAACCCTTAGATTTAGCACTGAAAAGTGAAATATCTTTTTTAATGCTCTTATTACATTTTATTTTATAAAAAAAAACCATAATTAACAAATTTTTTACGTCGAATAGTTATTAATATCATAAATAGTAAAAAATATTATTATTATTATAAAATAAAATTTTTATTATTTAATTAACACTAAACGAATTTCTATTTTTGAAAACCAATTTTAAATATAAGAAGAGAAGAATTGGATTTGAAATATTGGGTAATTATGATTTCGAAATCTACTTTCTTTTTATTTAAATAACACAAAGAAAGTACAAATAATAGCAAATTTAGGTGTACTTGAGTTTTAATGTTAAAATTTAACAGTAATTATTAGGTGAGATTATTTTTTCTCGCCTCATTATTGATGCAGGAAAACCACTAATAAAAAATGCTTGACAAAAATTTATGAACAACTTTTTACTTTTATGAAGGTGAACAAAAATTAAAGAGCTATTATTTTAATACATTTATGATCAATTTAAGTTATTTTTATAAGATTTAAAATGTTTATTTATATATCATAATATCTTAAACAATATTAATTTTGATGAACAATAATAACTATAAAAATAAAGATCATAAGATGTTATCATCACCTATTATTTAAAAATATTCTCAAACACCTAAAAAAGTTAGCTACAAGTGGTTGACTTACTAATTAAATGACTAACTTGTCTATAAATATTACTTCAATTGATCTTGTTACTTAAATTTAAATCATTTGTAAATATTAATTCAATCGATCTCGTCACTTGAATTTGAGCTAGTAATTCATTAAGTGATTTCTCTAAATCACATAACTCAAAAGTAACGTACAAACTGGTTAGAAAGAGGGGAATACAACAAGCTAAATAGTTAAAAGTAGACCAACAAAAAATTGTAGCAAAGATAGGATTTTAAAGATGAGGAAAATAACAATTTTAAGTTGGTGAGAGCTAGGGAAAGGGAAATGAAAGATTTAGATCAAATTCGTTGTATAAGAGATGAAGTGGGATGGGTACTTGTAGCAAAAAATGGCATCTAGAGAAGATGATAGATGTACATCTATTGTCTTTTTAATGAAGACATAGAAGACAATAACTTTTAGGTGATCTTAGCACGTACGAGAAGTTTTATAACTTAGTCGTTGCATATAGATTACAAGGGAAGAAATTAAAAGAGCTTTAAGGGAAATAAAGAGCAGAATGACAGTAGAGTCTAAAGAGATACCTATTGAGTTGTGAAAGAGCTTAGGCGAAGAGGGTTTTACTTGACTAACTAAGTCTTTAATGTTATCCTTAGGACTACAAAAATGTTAGATAAGTGAAGACTAAGTATGTTAATTCTTCTATACAAAAACAAATGAAACATTCAAAATTGTAACAATTATAAGGACATCAAACTACTTAGTTACACCATAAAATTATAAGATAAGATAATTGAGAAGAGAACGAGAAAGGAGACTCCTATCTCGGAGAACCAATTTGTCTTGATCCTAGGAAGGTTCACGACAAAAACATTACATCTCTTAAGAAGATTAATAAAATATTGCAAGGAAAGACAAGGTAATATACTCTTAGTTTTTATTGATTTAGAGAAGACATATGATATGGTACCTAAGAAAATTATGTGAAGTTGTTTAGAGGCTAATCGAGTTCCTTTGTCTTCTATATGAGTTATTAGGGATATATATAAAGATGTAAAAACTAGAGTAAGGACGATAGGAAGAGATATAGAAAATTTTTCTATCTATATTAGGCTAGACCAAGGTTCCTCATTGAGCTATTCTCTATTTAAAGTAGTTATGGATATTCAAGGGGATATGTCTTGGTGTATGTTATTTATTAACAATATTGTCTTAGTGGATGAGATAAAAGAGGATGTAAATGTCAAGTTAGAATGTTAAAGGGATACGTTAAAGTCGAGAATTTTTTAATTGAACAGGATTAAAACTGAATAAAGATTAGTTCAGAAGTTATACTATGAAAAGATTTTTTTAAAATACCTACGATATATCATTCAAAACAATGGAGATATCGAAGTCCACCATATTAAATCAGGATGACTTAATTGAAGAAGTGTATTAGGAATTTTATATGATAAGAAGATATTGCTCAAGCTCAAAGGTAAATTCTATCATTTATCAATAAGACCAGTTAAGCTATATAGGAAAGAGTGTTAGCTCATCAAATAACTACATAGTCGCAAGCTAATGGTAGCAAATATGAGGATGCTTCGTCATATGTGTAATATTAATAAAAAAGATAAGGTCAAGAATGTATTGACAAATGATAAGAGACAAATTAAAAGTGGACAATATTAATAATAAATTAAAAGAGACGAGACTTAAGTGATTCGCACATGTTAAAAGAGACACCTACACTTCAATGAGAAGATGTGAGAAACTATGAGAGCATGTGGCTAGTAATCAAGGAGCCGCAACTTTCTGTCATGGAAACCATTCAATTTTCATCCCAAATCCACTTGCTTGATAATATTTCCTTGAGAAACTTTGTGCATGTGGGTGTGCTCTTCAAAGTTTTTATAAATAATACTTAAAGATTATAAGAGAAAAAAAGCCTAAGAAAATTTGGGATGAAATGATTAAGAATGATATTACTTTGTAGAAACTTATTGAAAGTTTAGTCCACAATAAAAAACTTTGACGTACTAAGATAGGGATAAAGAATCTCACATAGAGACGTCTTTATTTTTCTTCAAGTCATTCATTTTATCAATAGTTATAATATTTTGATCAAGTAATACGTCTCTCTTAGTTATTCAGCCTAAGTAATTTCTTACTTTCTCTATTTACTTTATTGTGATAGCTGGTATAATTTTATTCTTATACATGTCTCTTTTTTCCTAGTTTGTATATTTATTTACTTATTTTATCTTGTTTTGTTAATCTTTAGCATGCTCTCTAAGTATTATATTATACATTTTCATATGTTTAGTTATATGTATTTATTTATATTATACAGTATTGTTAATTTGCACTACATGTAGGTTTATCAAAAACAATATCTCTACTGTGTAAAGATAAGATTCTGTATTATTGAACTTTTCTAGATCTCTTATTTCAACGAGACTCTTACTAAATATTGTCGTAAGGACTCATGCACTAAAAAGTATAATAAAAAACCTCACCGTATGCCAACTAAGATTTTGAAAACAAAGCTCTTGATTCCTTTATTTAATTCATATCACAACCTACCTAAAATAATAGTTAACTGCTTAAAAAACGCAATGCTAAGCATAATAATTTCTCCAATGAAACCCTAAGCCTGTAAGTCTTCAATAAACTATCCATCCATGCAGCTAGAGGAGGTAAATTTATTGGACTAATCCTAAGTCTTTAAGATCCCACTCTAAAAGTTCTAGAGGAGGTAAATTTAGAACTTCAAGATTCCTCAAATTTTTACGTAGCCAGTATATTTTTACGTATAAAGAATCAACATATACTGATTGGTCAACTTATATTACTGTCATCAGCTTCCTCCAAAGCTGTGATTCAAACTCTGACATGTCTCCTCCAAAGTTGAAGAAATTGGGTTCGCTGACTCGGTTCCGATCCAACACTTAGTAGTGTTTTGAAACTCGAACTGGACCGGTCAATTTGACTGGTGACTGGTCGGCTATCTAATCCGAATGATTCCTAAAAACCAGTCTCTAATTGGATTAATATGAACCAGTGAGAATCAGTCAATTGATTGGTTAAATCGAGACTGGTCGAACTGGTTAACCACTGATTCAATGAATTGTTTTTTGCTTTTTTTCTAAAATTACATCACGTTTTTTATTTATATTTATTTATATTATTTGAACCGATCAAATGAATATTTTATTTATATTTATTTATATTATTTGATACATTTTTCTATTTTTTAATATTGCTAATATTATATATAATTAAATATAATTATTATGTCACACCGATTTGACCGATAATTAAATTGATTAAACTAGTAATTAATAAAGCTTCCGATTTAACGTCTAATCCGAATTTCAAAACGTTGCCTACCGTACAAAGGAATGTTGAAGCTGGCAGACCCATTGGCCACCTCTGAAACCAAATCCCGTGCTTCATTGAACTGCGCGCTATCTGCGCTTAATTTCACTTCCACAGGATTCCAGATATCTCCACCACCGGTTGGAACCGACGAGACGCTGTTAGTTGCCAAAGGTTGTTGCTTGTATGAAAATTCCACGTCCATATCTTTCACGCCAGGGTTGTGGACCGATAAGTTGATGTCAAACCGAGCTGACAGTTGAGAACTAGAAACATCCATTATCTGAAAATTGGCCGACTCGACTTGGGAACTGTCGTGGGTGTTTTCATCAGAACTGGAGAAAACTGTGAATTTAAGGGCAAGAGCAGAGATTGTCGCAATGACAACGACGCTTATCACTGCACCGAAGATCACTTGTGTCTTTTTGGGGGGACTTTGCAGACTTAGAACTAGACAGAGGAGCTTCAGGGTCCATTTCTGGGATCAAAAGATAATGTGAAAACAAAAGGATAAGTTTATCTAATGATCACTGATGAGCTTGAAGAAAACATAAGAGGAAAGCTATAGATATGGAGAGATCAGGTATTACAAGTGTAGTTTGAGGGGTGAAGTTGATGACGAGAAGGGAAGTCATGGCGAATTTGTCATCTCCAAGAAGACAAGGTGAAAAGGCTAAACATTTAACTGAAGAAAAGGCCAAATAAAAAATTTCCGTTGCCGGGAATCGAACCCGGGTCTCCTGGGTGAAAGCCAGATATCCTAACCGCTGGACGACAACGGAACTATATGCACACAACATGAAAACTAAATAAAGACGTATGCCTCAGCTAAAGTTTCATTCACAAAAGCAACTGCAAAACAGAGAAAAACGAAATAAAGAATTCTCTCAACGGACACTGAAGCAGTAAACAAAGCTTTCCTGCACTCATGAGCTTCACTGTCCCTTTGGTGGATAGAAATCCAACAAATTCAAGCATGCCCTGCTTCCTTATACACCCTGAGTTTCAGGGGACAGAGTCGTATCCCAACTCAACTTTCTCACGCAAGCTTCCGATAGCTCCAAGGACTTATCATTCACTTTGTTTCCATAAAGCTTTAGCATGCACTGAATACTCAAGATATGAAATATCGTCTTTGCTAGGTACTACTCATTCTGCCTTACTTATCCTGCGCTGATAATTATCATAGATCCATCATCCAACAAAAGCCGCAACAGAATAGAAATATGGTAGCTTCATGAACTTATATTTCCAATTCATACACTTGACTAGGAGAACAAATTGGATAATTTGTATTGCATCACTCTGTACAACAGCAAACGTTTTGAAAAGAATTACAATATGAAATGAAAATGGCAAAGTTTGCTTGTTATTTTGAAAATTTAACAGACTTGACTCTTGAGAGAGCAGAAATATGAGGGGGGGAAAAAACTAAATGGCTAGATAAATACACGTAGAACATTATTACAGTTACCAATATCATGATTCATGAACCCTTCCATTGTCCTCAATGATCATCCCTTTTAAACTCCTTGCCAACCATATAGCTGTCTCCCTTGGGGAAACCTTATCTTTTCCAAAAGGTTTCAGAACAAACGAAAGTTCTTCTAATCTATTCTGTTGAAGCAAGTCAGCAGACAATTCCAGAAGTCCTTCAAGTGCGTCAGCCCTCTGCCTGAAAGATTTAACGTCCAAAGTTTCTTTTGCCTGAGGTTCATCTTCTCTGACTGGGGAGTTGGCTTTTGTTGGCTCTGAAGTATCAGAATTAAGAAAGGGAGGAATTACATTACTTATATCCATCTCAGAATGATCTGAGACATTCGATTTCAAACTCACAGCTTCTGAACAGTTTGATGATAAAGTCACCGGTGGAGCCTTGTTAATTGCCTCCATGTCATCTCTGACCACATTAAAAAGCTTGTTAACATCCATATTCTGAACTCCCATCTCCACAGTTTCCAGTATTGGGTGCTCACTCCCAACACGAAAACTACTATGCCGAATAACATGTATGACATCACCAAATGCAGGCGGAAGATGGGAAGCAGGGAGCATTTCAGTTGTATTTTTTGTTGTTGATACCTTCTCCAACTCCGGATCCTTTTGGCTTGTAGACGTGCAGGCAGGGGAGGGAATACCTTTTGGAACAGATCTTAGGTGTTCTCTTACAGTAAACTTGTCATTATCACAGGATGCAGACAAGGGATTCATTTGGCATACTAACTCACGGCAACCACCAGGATCGCTGACAGGGGTATCATCTTTATCAATAATTAATTCTCCCGAGCTTGGAGCAGTTACAGTCACAGCTGCAGTTGGACTCACTTCAAAATCATCGGTAGAAGTACTCTTTTGACTATCAATGGTTATCCTGGAGGCTTCATCTGAGCAGAGGTCAGACTTTTTATTTAGCCCAAATTTTTCCACACACAAGTTTTTAGATGCCTCAGGATTCAAATAGGGTGGTGAGCCACTGGGTGGATGAGATTCCAACCTTTCAGTGCATGAGATTATCTCACAATTTGAGAGTGCCTGTTCTCTCATGTCAAGAACCAGATTTGTTACATCATCAGAAAGCTCAAATGCTTGAACTGACACTGAAGACGAGACAGAGTTACTGCTCTCTGATGGCAATCTTTTTAAAGTTCCCGGAAGGGACTTTTTAGACTCTGCAACTTCCTTAGGGCAATGCATAACACGAACATCAGGTACTTGATAATGGGTTTTTTTAGGCTCCTCAGTTGTCCCAATCGGACTAAACTTCATGATGTTGGCAGCATCATTTGGAACCTCAGTGCCAACTTGCCTTGAACGTACAGGAAATGAAGGGCGCCTGATTGGATTTGGAGGAGTTCTCTGTCTTGATTTCACATGAACACTATCATCATTTTTGATCAGGCCAGATGGTGGCAGGGTATCATGTCTCGGCCTAGTCTTTGGTGAGGATTCAATTACAGGTAACTGTGATCAAAATTTTGCAACTCTGGTCACTGACTTTTATTACAGAAAACAGACAAATAGTAATTATAGCTTTTATTATACCTGGTGCTTTAATCCCTGCATCCCTTTCACAGAATCAAATGCTAACTTTGCTGGTGAGATGGATCGTGCATCCAAATTGGATTTTGGTCCAGGGATAAGGGTAGAGGATTTTATAATCTTTGGAGATGCTTCTACCCTTTGAGTTGATACACCTCCAACCTTGGCTCGGTTGCCTCTCATTGGAGAGCCATTTTCTCTAGATTTGCCTTGTTTTAAGGCCATCATAATACTTTTAATGGTTTTGGGCTGCTTTGACTCAACATGCACACCAGGTTCCTCATAAAATGTTTTCTCAATTCTCTGTTCATCCATTTTAACTGTGCAAATTTTCTCAATGCTTTCCTCTTCACTTGGTATGGGATGTTCAGTACCATCTTCATCATCGATAGAAGCTAAATCTGTATCAGTTGCTTTATTTTCACAATCTGGAATTATTGGTGGAAGGTTCCTTTCACTTGAATGAAAACTATCTCTATCACTACTTGAGCTATTACTGCTCTGGCTTTCAGCCATATTTCTCCTAGATTCGCGACCGGTAGAAATAGGCTTCTCAGGAGAAGTGGTGGGAGCACTGAAGGCTGGACGATACTGATCAACATAAGGCTGCAAGTAAGGGTGCTTCAAAATCTCTGATGCCTGCACAAAGTATGTTACAATTGTCATATGCAAGTTAGAATACTAATTCTTTTCACCAATCATCTAAAAATAGAAATAATACTTACACTTGGCCGATTCTCAGGGTTCTTTCTCAGCATGCTCTTAATAAGAGTTTTCCTGTGAGAAGAGACATTATTTAGCCATGCGTGCAGTGAGTCAACTACTTATGGAACCCATCAACATTTGAATCTCAGCTGAGTAGTTCAGGATACACATAAGACATTTGACATTTCAATCTCAGCTGAGTAGGTCATGATATGCAGATCCAGTCAAAATGTCTTTGAAATTCATCTCAATTACAAGACTTATTATTGGTCTATGGAGAAGCTGTGAGTTGATAAACACGCAACAATTACTAGCTTAAAGGCCATATATAAGACTTACAAAAATGGAGAATAGCAGGAAGGTAAAGGGCCAATAGAAGAACGATTAATCTTGCTTATCAACCCTGCCATATCCTGTAAATACAGAAACATTATAAGATTATTATGATTTACATAGCTAGAGCTATCAGATGCCAAAATGACGCTTTTAGGACTCATATTGAATCCAACATCATCACTCACTAGCCAAGAAGTAATTATAAATTCTGGGTTATAGTTTTAAGGGAAAAGAAGCTAATATGCAGTAACTACACAAGTTATCTTTATTAGCTATACAAGTGTCAGCCAATTTCAGAAATTATTGCACTATACTGAAGGCACAAATAAAAGGAAGGACGTAGAAATGTCTAGGTCATCCTGCCAATGCTACACCTGAAACAAACTGCATTTTAGAGAAAAGGTGAGGGAAGAGAGAGAGAGAGAGAGAGTTGCGATATCATACAAAAGCTTTGAATGCAGGACGATGAGCAGCCATCTCATATATGCAGCAACCTAGTGATCAGGGAAACACCTAAGACAAATAAAAACAAAGATATTCACCAACCAGTATTTAGCTCTACGTACCCAAGGACCAAATATCTGATTTAAAACCATATGGAATATCTGCAAGTAGCTCAGGACACATGTAGTTAGGAGTTCCAACCACCTGCACATAAGGGCAATAGCAACTATTAATTTCATGATCAAATACAACCTGCTGCAAAAGTAACAAAATATTTTACCAAGTGTTTTACATTGACATCCTGGCAGCAATTTACAGACCTAACCTATGAAAATGCAGTAATTTGTGACCACAAATAGTAAATAACCCATTCAGTAATAGCATCTCTTCTCCAATGACCCAGATTTTAATAAACATTTATTGAACCTTTAATGAGAATATGTTCTGGTTAAAATAGCATTTTGAGTAACTACATTTACCACATTAATTCACAATCAGAGACCACAACTCACGCAACCCAAAGATCATGTTGAGCTAGCACAGGAAAATTATTACCATGCCAACACACCAATTCATAAATTACCAGAACAAGTACTCATTTAAACTGTATTAGCTTTAAGTTTTCATCCTTATGCTATGGGTCTCATATGCCAAAAGAGATAGATTCAGCTTCCTGGGCTCCACAGTAATATTTATAATCAAACAAAGAAGATGAGATAATGAAAGATAAAAAGGACCTAGCCCATACTTTTTGTTCATTCAACAACATGTTATTACAACAAAAGCAACATGAGAGAGAAACACAAGGGAAGAGGAAGGAATACCGAAGATGCCAAGTCCTCTGCTTTTAAAGTCTTAGCCAGTCCAAAATCCCCTAACATAACAAAGAATAAATATAGGAGTTATAAAAATAAGATCCAATCATCACTATAAATGTTGAAAAACACCAACTTACCGAGTCGAACATCCTGATCTTTGGTAAGAAAGATGTTTGAACACTGTGGAAAGAATGTTTAGTGAGGTCAGCTCATTAATTTTACACGATTGAAGAACAATAAGATCCAATGAACCGTCTAAATACTCATTTCCGTACCTTTAAATCACGGTGTAGAACAAAATTAGAATGCAGATATTCAACAGCCAATAGTAGTTGCACAAACCATTTGCAGAGTTTCTGAACAAGATTCAGAACAACATTAGCTAGTCCAAGTCAAAGCCTAAAAATAACCTCCAAATGAAAATCACAAACAACAGATATTACCGCTTCCGGGAAACAGACACCATTGGATTTTTTCATCAATTCAGCCCTGCCAATAGAAGGTGAAACAAAAAATGTGAGCACAATTTCATGAACTAATGCAACAATAAAAGTAAAAAATTATGGCATTTGTGAGGAAACTCACATATCTCCACCTTCACAGTACCCAGTGACAATGCATACATAGCAACCCTGAAAAGAAAACAAAAGATAAATTGTATTAGGAAGAAAAAAGCTCACTTTTAATAAAAACATAATGTAGTTGTACACAGGTGTAACTGATTAAAGCAAGTTCTAAAAGGGAATTTGGCACAGTGTCGAAATAAAGAAGGGAAAGTTGCTTACTTTCTCAACCCAAGCTTCTTTAAATTCAACAATGTAAGGGTGTTGAATTCGCGCAATTAGAGCCATCTACATTACATAAATTCCCAGACATTTAACAAAATAGTTGAAAAAGACCTACTCAAGAGACAAAGGAAATGTGAGGCGTACTTCTTGATGCGCAGATCTCCGGCAACGTTCCGTTTGCCGAGCAAGTCGGATCTTCTTTAACACGAACCTAACCAGAACCAACATGTTTCCGGATTAAACGCACCAAGAATTTGAATACAAAATTTAAAATAAAAAAAAAACAAGTAGGGACATACTTCTTCTTCTCAGCTTTGTGGTGGACGAGAATGGCGGCGCCAAAAGCCCCTCGGCCGATCTGCTCCATGAGCTCATACTGATCCATTCGAGACTCCATTTCACTCTCCCAACTTCACTACCAAACAGAAACAGAAAAGTGTCCTGCAACTGACACGAAGATCCCAATCCCAGCTCCAATCAGAAATCCAAGAAGAAGAAAAAAATCAGATCACTTTTCTACTTCGACTCCTCATAGATCCAAACTATTCCAAATCACTCAAAAATTTAAATGCCTCACTTGGCTCTTGAACTCGATCATTTCCATAAATGAAAATTTCCTCAAGAGTCCATTTCACTCGATCTTCTCCCTCACTCTCTCTCCTCCTTTGACTATTTCTGTGTCCTATTACTATCCGTGTGATACAGAGGAGAGCAAGTACTAGAAACTGTAATATATAACGAGTATGATTGGATTTGTACTAAAAACCAAAAGCCTTGTTTTATTTTTTCTTTTCCCTCTTAATTAACGAACTAACTAGGGATTATGGTTATTAGTTAACCATAGTGTTAAAAACAAAAAGCTAGCGACCAAATTCTAAAATACAGATCAGTTGGCAAGAAACTCTTTGAGCTTAAGTTAAGTCATTGATTCAAACTCTCTTTATATATACATCTGTTTAAAATTTTAAATTAAAGCTTTACTTTTTATAAGAGATTTACCTGACTCAAGTGAGGATTAATTTTGTTTAAGTGTTGATAAATTAAAAGTGACTTTAAATAATTAAGACTCTTTCAAAACACCTTGTAAGTAAAAAAAAGAAGCTAGCGACCAACTTATACCTACCTGAACTTAGTGCTCTTTTTTTCTAGGGATGAGATTCTCAACTCTATTATTTCTTCTGTTTGTATTTTATCTTTTTTAAGGGTTTAAATCTTCTATTTTTGTTGTGGTCAGGGCCGTTCTTAATATTTTATAGGCCTTGAATAAAGTGAAAAAGTTTTTATTTTTTACCATTTTTAAACTTTCGTATAGAAAAAAAATAAACAAAATATAGATATTTTTTATAATTCAGGTTAAAAATAAATCTTATTTTATTTTATTTTAATAAAAATAAAAATAGATTCTATTTTATCATTTAAAATTATAACTCCCGAGGAAATGCCCACCCCACCTTTAACCTAGGCCGGTCTGGTTACGGATGATTCCATCTCTGCCGACACCAGCAGTTTTACTTCTGTTCTTCACACACACAAGTTGTTCGCTTGTCCCCCAATAGTTATAACTAATACAGATTTACTTTCTACTTCTTTTACGTCGATCTAATTCTAATTTTGATTATACTTTTTAGATTTTAAATCTTTTATTTTATTAATTTAACTTTTATTCCATTTTTAAAAGGTTGTTCTTGACGATGTACATGTCTATTTACGAGTGGGGACTATCCTATAGCAGGAAAAAAAAGTTCTTCACTTGTAAGTGAGTGAATTTCCAACTTACTAGGAGCCAAATAACAAACGTACAAAACAGTAAATGGTAGTTAGCTGTCTGTACGATGGCGTTTAGAGTGTTTTAGCTAATACTAAAAAAGTACCGTTTGATACCATTCACATTCACACACCTATTGCATGATTTCATCACAAAATCATTCTCATATCAAAACCTATCTAAGTATACTTTATACTTAGGTTTATGCCTTACTAAAACCATTAAAATCACAATTCATTTCTTATTGTATCACTATCAAATTTTTTCTCCCAGTAACTGACTTTCTGTTCTCTTTTTCTTAATCATTTAGACAATGAAAAAGAAGTAATTTGGCAATACTCCCTTCCAAAAAATTGTTCCTATATGTCTTATGTTTCTATTGACACCAAAATCATTCAATTTGGTTCAGTAATTTGGAAGATATGCCTAAAACATTTTCGGACTATTCATATTCAAAAATAGTGTACTATACACAACTTACATCCAGAAATTAACCATTTTAGAGACTGAATCATAGTTCTACTTCTTCATATGATTTATAGCTCTAGGTCTCTAGTTTATTCTAAATTAAAGATAATCTCATTTGGATGTTTATAGTCAAGACATAACTGAAATACCCAAGCATGCTTAGTGAAACTATACTAGTTCATATTATTCCAACAGATTCTCTCAATTTCCTTCGATCACACTTTTTCAAATAAATTCATAATGCTACCTATTTTCATGGAGAGATATAAATATGTGATAGGAATCTATTGGTTCAATAATCACTCCATTTGGAGATCGGATGACAAAATTATGGCTGAAAGAATCAAACAAGATTTTGTCCTCAATCATATTGAACTTATTTCGGGGTAACTAGCATAACTTTCGCTATAGGTATCGGATCAAGGTGTTCTTTGGATGGTTTTGAATAGGACTTCAAGATCTACAACTTTTATGAAGACTTTGTAGATATTCTACCATATAAGGAGTACAAATTAGACCATAAGAAGTTTTAGCCAACATAAGATGAAGAAGAGTCAACTTAAGACGAAGCGACTCTTAAGACGAAACAGAGTCAACTTAAATGACTCTTAAGAAGAAACAGAGTGAAATTAAGACGAAGCGACTCTTAAGACGAAGCAGAGTCAACTTAAGATGAAGCGACTCTTAAGACAAAGCAGAGTACACTTTTGAGTATCTTCACTCATAAGGATCATAACTTTCGACTCCGATGTCAAAAAATGTCATACTGTATACCGTTGGAAAGCTAGAAAGATAAGCTACAATTTCCAACAGACAAATTTGTCTAATTTAGCTTACATTAAACCAGATTTTTCCCCAGAAGTCAAAACACGAAATTTACTCCTAAGGAAGTCATGAAATTTTGCACTATGCAAATTTGGAAAATCCTGAGTATAACTGTCAGGACCCGATCCATAGACCGGACCCCAACTGTCCCGAGATGTGAGCCTGGGTGGAGCCCATCCTCGAGATACTTGCTTTGATACCACAGATGTCAGGACCCGATCCGTAGACCGGACCCCAACTGTCCCGGGATGTGAGCCCGGGTGGAGCCCATCCCTGAGACACTTGCTTTGATACCACAAATGTAGCTTAAAGCCTCAAGGTCGTATAGAGGCAAGAATCACCTTAATCGGAGTCATATAACTCAAGATATTCTTCAAAAACCTAAGAGAGTTCAT
>JANZLF010000221.1:5091334-5105769 GCA_026546835.1 Erythroxylum foetidum | reverse complement strand
AAGCCTTCTTTGTTTTGCAGGTACTTTCACGTCGGATTCATCACAGAAAGCAACCAACTTATGGATCCAAACGGTAATGTACAGTTCAGCCAAAATTCGACGGAACCATTACAAAAACTAATTTCAGAAGTAAATTATATTAAATCAGAGTCCTTCAATTTAAAGCATCCCGAATATGCTATGTTCCTAAGTATAATTCAAGGGCAATACAAGAAGTTATGATGATTACGATAATGGAGTTCCTAAAAATATTCGCACTAACTTGGAAGTGTGTTTCCATTAATGATGGTTTGCTTTCGAAAGCAGCCAACAAGTACGTCATGAAGTGACCTAGTTCGTTCATTCAAAAGGAAAATTTCTTGATAAGCACACCGATTCAAAAGGCTACAAAAGTTGGATATGCAGGCGAAACTACTGTGATAAGTCCGTTGGTGTATTCAAGTGTCTACTTATATAAAAGAGGCTCCAAATTTCCCAGTCCCTACAATATGAAAGGAGGTAGGAATTTTTTATGCTTAGGAGATCTCATCTGGCATGAGTGGGAAACACCTCAAATTTCCACATAACTTTGCCTTTTACTTTTCATGTTCATCACCACTTTGTGTTCCTCAGACTCAGTTTGTGTGGTCAGTGTGGAATTTGAAGAAAACCTTTTTTTTTTTTTAAGAGAACTTGTGGCCTAAAGAAACCTATGCATTTTTGGGCAATAAGACATAGGTATTAGCTTCCTTCCTAAGTTAATTGCTATTTTCATATTATTTCTTATTTTTAATAATGAAAATTTTATAGTCATTATTCTTTAAAATATGTATTAGGAAAATTTTAAAACGTATTTAATAATGCATAAATCATATATTCTTAATAAATAACTTAAATTGAAAGACAAGTAATAGATTTGGTTTAAATTAAGAAATTCAATTAATTAGTCGATAAAATTTTTTTATAATTACATACAATAAATTAATTCATTTGAATTGACTTAAAATATTAAAGAGCTAGTAAAAAATTTAAATTTTATTAGTTATGAAATTTTTGAATAAATAAGATAAAAATAATAAACTAAATTATATCTAATGAAAATTGAGTATATGTGTTGAATTGTAAAATTGTTCGAGTGAAATTTCACATAAATATTTTTAGCATTTTAAGTAATTAATTACCATCCGATTATTTAAATTTTAATATTTTTATTTAATTTTTATTTTCTTTTAAATCATTTATTATAAATTTTATAATTTTTATCGTATTAATTAATTTTTTCCTTTATTTTTAAGAGTAAAGCCCAAGTCTTCAGTCTCCACCATAATCTCTGTTGCAGATGTTATGTCGCTAGGAAGTGGGAGACCAAAAGAATGAAATGGGAATATAACTCTGCATCGGATGATAAAGAAATGATCATTAAGAAGCAAGAAAGAAAACATGCACTTAATTAAGTTACAAGGACATCACATGGGTCAGCTGTTACTTCTGTTAGATTATAATTAACATCCAAAGTATATGATAATCATATATATTCATGTGATTTATTTGTTTGGTAATATATAATATTTACATTTTCACTACTTGCTTCCCTGAAAATTTCTCATTTCTCATTTCTCATTTCTCACGTACGCTAGTAAAACTTGTTGCTTTGACTTCAATAACAACATGGGGGCAATCGACGTCGGATTCTGATTTTAGAGGGTGAAGTTGCTTGGGTAATTTTTCAGGTGAAACCGTAGGACCTACTTTCTCAAAATCTGCTGCTGTAGCAAGTTCATGTATGGATTCAGCAATTATTTCAGTGCTAGTGACCACATCAAGAAGTAGGGAAGCTACTGTAATTGCTGGTATGACTTGTTGGAGTTCAACACCCTCCCAATCGCTCGATCTGAGTAACGATTTCAGGTCCCTAGCAGCTGATTTGGCTTTCTGAATATGGGGATCAGCAGAATATGGTAGGACCATTGTGTTAACTGACAATGCCAGTTCCTTAAGTGCTTGGCCACTTTCAACGCTCACCTTTGTGCATGCCTCCTGAATTTTGCTTTTAACTTCTGGCGATACCTGCATGTACAACTCAATATATATAGGAAAAAGAGAGTATTACTACATAGCGATATTTGGATATAAAACCTGATTATCAGCAAATAGGCAGCCACTGAGTGCTTCAATCCTGTAGGCGCATTGACGAACCAGAGTTCCAACTTTTAAGTATTGCTTCCATGGATGGCGAAACTGGAAGCGACCATGCCCTGGTTCCCATCTCGCAAAGTTAGCCTGAGAAATCCATGGAAGTGTTATCAGAAACTTTTCCACGTAAGGTTTAGAGAAAGATGGTAGATTAGGATAATTCCCACCAAGGATTCTTCAGTGCTTTTTGAATTGAGAACACTCCTATACCCATGCAAAAATGACTTGTCATCTTCAGATTTCCCATCCTCTTCGACCTTGAAGTACTCATCTCCAAACCCTGTAGACACCGTTGAAATTTTATTTTAAGTGCATAATGATTTAAAAAAAGAAAGAAAAGACCAAGTAAAAATGATTAGTTAGAGTAAGAGAGAGGTGTTGCCTTCTAAAAATTTGCCCAACTTTTCTGTATTGAGAGCAATCAGATTATGAAGATCTTCTCCAGCCCACACAGGAAAAACTACTATGGAAATCATCAAACAAGCAAAGCCACCTAAAATGATTGTTGACAGTCTCTTGTGTGCCATTTGTAATACTTCATCAACTCGCAAACCCGATATCGATATAAAAGAGAACGTCAATATGAATATGAGCAAACCATAGTCATATCTTGCTTTAATGTTGGGAAAGAAACGTATGAACGTCGATATTGAAGCTGTAAACAAACAAATTTAGAAGTTTTTTGTAAGAGAGAACAAATAGGACAATTGTACATATAATGGATACCAAAAAGGAATGAAAAGAAGATCAAGAAAAAGAAATAATAGAAGACTACCTTGTAAGAAGACAAAGAATCCGATTAGTATGGGCTCGCCAATATGCCCAGAAGAGTTTGCGATGTAATGAGCTCCAATGCCAAGAGCACAAGCTAAAAATGTAGCCATTGCTCTATTCAAACCTTTCCCGAGTGTAGCACCTATAAAATGCATATGGTATGTGTCATTAAACTAATATTTGCACATAGTTCCATGAAGAGTGAATGAGACATAGCTAATTCGTTATGTAAGAACTTACCTACAGAGAATTCAAAGACAACAACAACAGTCATTACAGCCCACAGTGCAGAGTCTCCAAAGTTCTTGTAGAGTGGTTGGTAGTAGTAGATAGTTGAGACCAATGTCACAGCAAATCCTACTTTTAGTGAATGGATAATTCTTCTAGGGTCATCTCTCCCCACCTTCTTTGCTTTACTGACAATATCAATCACCTTAGCTTTCAAATTTTCAGGCAAGGACTTGAACCACGACCATCCTCGAGCAAATAATGTCCCGCTCTCATTTCTTGAAGCTCCTAGCTTCATGGCTAGTGATTTAGGAAAAGGGAACTCCTAAGAGAGAAATTAATAAGAGCCACAGAGAGAAATGCTAGTTGCTAGGAACAAAAAGATGCTTCATATGGCGTCTAAAGGCCTCCAATATTTATAAAACAAGGAATCTTTGTTGGGAGTTAAAGTATGCATTTCTTATACACGAGATAATGACTCAATGCCTCCTTTTTTGTACTTTGCAAGTACAAAGAGATTTTGCAGAAAATAGGTTAGAATGCACAAACTGAACTTAGTGCATAATAGCTGTTGATGCCCACATGTAGGCGCATAAATTTTCGCTAATTAGGTCAAAACCTGGTGAAGTTACGCATTGTTTTTAGTTTTGTTTGCGATTACACTTGTGTGCTTGCGATTTTGAGCCACTTTAAGCAGTACTCTGCTTGCATCTTCTACTGAGAATATTGTAATTTATATACGAGGGTAAGCGGTGATTGGTATTTGGAACCATTTTTTCATTTTCCATAACTAAATACTTCGCAAATTGATCACTTTAGCAGACTGTAGAGATGCCAATCTAATAGATTCTCTTAAACCTAACTTTAAACTTGGAATACCCATCTACTTGGAAGCAACTCTAATGTTCTTTGAACTAATCCTCGGCTTAATCTTTCTTTCTTTGTGATGACACATTTAAAAACATTTTTTTTGTATAAAGTGATTTAGAAAATTTATGAAATAATTTTGGCTTCTTTTGATGATAAGAAACAACAGACAACTTATAGCTTGTGGTGTATATCCTAATTCAAATTTATTAGGCTAAGTCACGTAATTATTTCCAAGGTAAAGATCATTCTTGAATATTCAGATTTAATTAAATTTGATTTTAATTTTTTTCGCTTATCTTGTATTCAAAGTTAATAGTTCAAATTGATTTGATTAGAATTGAATTTTTAAATTTGATTAAATTAGAACTTGATCTTTTTCGAGTTTCGTTCAATAATAAAAAATTGTCAATTTGATTCCAAATCAACTAATTAAATTATATTTAATCAAATTCAGTTGCATCTCAATGAGAAGCTTATGGAGAATTCATGAACTGACTTAACTATTGAATGACAAAAGAGATATCTGGTTGGGAAATATTAAGATAGAGAAGATGACCAATTAAGCGACGATATTTGGCTGCATCTGAATATGCAGAATCTATCGTGGATTGAAGTCAAGTGTTGGTAGGGAAAGGAATAGTAGCGGGCTTGACACCTTATAAACTAGTGTCTTGTAAAATATCAAGCACAAATTTCCTTTGATTAAGATAAATCCCATCAAAAGAGCGAGCTATCTCAAGACCAAAGAAATATTTAGCAGATCCAAGGTCTTTGACAGTAGATGCAGCATGTAAAAACCGCTTAACATCTTGAATGACTGCTTTATTAGGTCCAGTGATTAATACGTCGTCTATGTAGGTGATGAGGGCTAAGAAAGAAGAATTGTAAGACATGACAAATAAGCAACGATCATGGTTAGATTGAACAAAACCAAATTATTGAAGTTTAGCAGAAAATGTCAAGTTCCATTGTCTAGAAGCCTGTTTAAGGTTGTAAAGAGACTTAACAAGCTTGCAAACTTAATCCAAACCAGCTCTGGTATATCCTTCAAGAGGCAATATGAACACTTTTTAGTTAAGAGAACTATGGAGAAAAGCATATTTTTATATCAATTTGATGCAGATGCCTTGAATTAGCAGAAACAATGGCAAGAAATAGACGCATAGTAACGAGTTTAGCAATAGGAGAAAGCTATAAGTATAAACTAGGCCTTCAATTTGATTGTACCCTTTAGTTACCAATCTCGCCTTATATCATTATGCATACCATTAGGTTTAAATTTGACTTTATGAACTCATTTAGAACTAATAGCTTTCTTGTTGGGAGGTGAGCTCCCAAGTGTTGTTTTGCTCTAACACATGAAGCTCTTGTTGCATGACCTTAACCCAATTTTCATCTAGTTTAGCTTGATTATAGCTCTGAGGTTCATGGATAGTAGATATACTTATGCAGATATCAAGAAGTAAAATAAGGTGGGTGAATGAATAGAAAGGAGGGAGGAGTATAGGACATACCTAAAGTAGGTGATTGAGCTGAGAAAGAACCAGCAATAGATGTGAAGTTGCAGGTAGAAACATTTACATTCAAGACAAAATCCTTTAACCTTGAAGAAGGATAGTTGACTCTTGTTCTTTTCCGAATATGTAAAGGAGGTATAGAAGCATCAGAAACATTTGAGGTAGAGATCAATATTGGTGATTTAGCTGGAACTAAAATACTCTGCATTTTATCTATAGCGGATGAATCAGCTAGTGATACATGAGCTGTGGTATTATGTAAGGGTAAGTCTAAAGGAAGATAAAGAAAGTCATTAACACGTGTGGGAAGAGGATCAGTGGGAGAAATTTCTGGAAGAGAAGTAAAATGAAGTAGTGGTGGTGGTGAATCTTGAACATAAGGAAACATAAATTAATGAAAAAACATCTTTGAAGACAAATGCTTTGTGAGTAGCAAGATCATATATTTTAAATGCCTTCTGTTTAAATGTATTCTGACCAATAATATAGCCAATAAAGGCACACTTAAAGGCTCTAGGATCAAATATATCTTTATGGGGTAAGGTATTGGTACCATAATAATGACAACCGAAAGTTTTAAGAGTTTCATAACTTGGTGGCTTATTGTAGAGCAACTCATAAGGAGTTTTCTAGGGCAAAAGAGGTGTAGGAAGTTTGTTGATTATGTAGGTAACCAATAAAATGGAATCTCCCCAAAACTTCTTTGGCAACTTACTTCGAACTATCAAAGATCGAGCAGTCCACAAGAGACCTTTGTGATTTCTTTCCACTGTGCCATTCTGTTGAGGAGTGTTAACAGATAAACGTAACATTTATCTGTTAATAAGGAGAATATGAACATAAACGTTGATACATAATTCCTTTGGTTTGAAACATACGAGAACAATCCGAATTAACAAAGTCACTGCCATTATCACTTCTCATGACTTTAACAGTGGTTTGAAAATGATTTTCAACGAGAATGGGAAACTTTGCAACGGTTTTGGCTGTTTGAGTCTTGTGGTTAAGTAAAAAAGTCCAAGTAGCTCGACTGTAATCATTAATAATGGTCAAAAATAATGAGCTCCAGAAACAAATGGAGTTTTATAAGGTCCCCAACGGTCTATATGTATAATATCACAAATATTGGATGAAGTAGTTTGTCGTTGAAGAAATGGCAGTTTGTGTTGTTTGGATAAAGGGCAAATGTCATATTGAGGTAAAGAGACCGAATTAGCAGAAGAAATAACATCAATATGTTTGTTAACAGAGTAAGGTGCATGTCCTAATTTATTATGCCAAAGCTGAAAATTAGTTTGCTTTCTCTTGTTTATACGTTCAGTAAACGTACAAGCTACTTGTTATTGTGTATGCAAACTTGTCATCTTCTTATTTGGAATCATCGAATCAATTATGGCTTGTGAGAAACTAGTTTTTTCTAGAATGTAACGGCTTCCCACAACTCGTCCAATTGTTAAAACTTTCTCAGTCAATAAGGTTTGAAATAAACAAAAGAAGGGTAAAAATGATTTTAATTCTAGACGTATTAACAATCTTATGAATTGAAAGTCAATTGAGCTTGAAGCTAGGTATATGAAGAGCAGGGATGAGTTTGAGAGAAGAATTGATAGTTATGTCTCTTATATGTAATTTAATTGATCCATCTGGTAAAAACATTGCTGTACATTCTTTCGATATTTTTGATTGAACAAAGAGCTTAAGGTTTGATGTCATATGGTTTGCTTTTGTATCAATTATCCATGAACCTGGTTCTACAAAATCAAGTGAACTAAAAGCAAAATTAAGCATATAACCTGCAAAATCTGTTAGATAAGAAAAATTAACTCGATTATTATCTTCACCCATACTCATTCCTTTCATATATTTCATAACTTCTTATTGTATAATGTTTGTAATTTCTGAAGACCATCCAGGTGATTTCTGAATGATCTCAGATTTATCATCTCTTTAAATGGCGTGTCAGCAAAGTTTGCCATCACTCTCGATTGTTTCTTGCCTTTTTGATCCTTGTTGCCAATAAACCATTCTAGATATCCATGTAATTTGAAGCAAGTTTCCTTCAAGTGACCTTCAAGTTACCCTCTGTTTTGAGGAAATCACAATACTTATCTTTCTTCGCTTCTCTTCTTTTATCGCTCCAATAATTATGTTTTTTTCCTCCTTCCTTCTTAAAATCATGTCCTCTTGCCATCAACACGTTATGCTTGGAAACATCTTCCATAGTATATATTTCCTTTTTTTTAACCCATAGCATCATAGGATAAGCTTTTATTCACACTAGGAATAAGATCCATAAGAAGAATATGATTTTTAACATGGTCATATGAATTGTTTAAACCCATCAAGAACTGGATTAATTTATTCCTCTAATTCAAATCAGTTGTGGTTTTTAATGAACGACACGTATATTCTATCATTAGCAATAAATAACTTAACTCATCCTATAGTTTCTTCAATATGGTATGATATCTGGCAATGTTCATATTGCCTTGAACAATCGAACTTATTTCTCACTAAATCTGGTAGATCATAGTAAGAAGCTTTAACTTAAGAAGAAGAATTTAATATAAACTGTTATATATTTTCAATACAATACACTTGTATATATAGAGCTATGGTTGGTTTTGAGATCCTAACTTATAGGATTGTTGAGATCGTATAACAGATAATATGCACATCTAACAAAACTAAAAATGTTATCAAAGACTTGGTATTCAACTCTTATCTCTATCATGCCCCTACAAGATGAAGTGCCGAGGAGAAACTTTCATCTTGGATCAAACAATCTCAAATTGAACACGATACAACAGTTTAGTGAGAGCATCCGCAGTCTGATCTGTCATGGAAATATGAGAGACCTGGACATGTTGCAATCGTACTTGTTCTCGAACAAAATGATAGCCAAGTGCTAGATGTTTCATGCGTGAGTGATAGACAGGATTGGAACAAACATAAGTAGCACTGACATTGTCACAGTAAATATGTGGAATGACAGATGAGGATATATAGAGCTCAATAAAAAGATTTCACAGCAACATAATTTCTGCCACTATACTAGCAACTGCATGATATATTCAGCTTCTATTGATGAGCGTGCAACTATCTAATAATGTTTAGAGTACCAGGAAATAGAATTGTTCCCAAGATAAACCACATTGGCAAAAGTAGATGTCTGAGAGTCAAAGTTACCCCCCAATCAGCATCACTAAAAGTCACCAAATTGAGATCAAGGGATCTAGTTAGATGTAACCCAAAAGTATGTGTATGTTTAGGATACCAAAGTGTTCTCTTGAGTTAACAAAAATGAGTATTTGTCGACTGATACATAAACTGTGATAGTTTATTTATTGCAAAACTGAGATCAGAACGTGTCAGTGTGACATACTGAAGTGCTCCCAAAATATTTCGAAACAGAGTCCCATCAATAGAAGCAGTGCCATTATTAAGCTTTAATGTAGTCGAAGTGCAAAGAAGAGTACTGCAAGGTTTGGCATCAACCATATCAAATTTATAAAATAAATCATGAAAGTACCATTGTTGAGAAGAAATAGCCCAGTTGAAGTTGGTATGAGCTCAATTCCCAGAAAATAACTCGGTGGTCCAACATTCTAGAGAGAAAACTGAGATGATAGAGCATCCATGAATTTCTGAAGAGCAGCCAAGGAGTTACCTGTGAGTAGAAGATCATCCATATAGACCAAGAATTACATAGTTATTCCATGTCGAAGATAAACAAAGAGCGAGGAATCATAAACACTAGTGAGGAAACTATACTATAATAGGAATTGCTGCAGCTCATTGTACCACACTCTTGGTGCCTATTGGAGACAATATATCACTTTCTGAAGCCTACAGACATGAGGTGGCAAATCCAGATGTACAAAGCCTGGAGATTGTTTCATGTAAACTGTCTCTAGAAGATGCCCTTGTAAAAAAAGTATTGTTAACATCCATTTGATGTAGTGACCATTGATTTGTTAAAGCAATAGTTAGGATAACTTTTATAGTAGGATGTTTGACAATCGAAGAGAAGGTCTATTTGTACTAAATACCAGGAGCCTCACTAAAACCCCGAGCAACAAAGCGAGATTTGTATTTATCAATGGACCCATCTGCTTGCGTTTGGTAAGAAAAATCCATTTATACCTAACAATGTTTTGAACCTCCGTGGCCAGAACTAGATCCCATGTACCATTTCTAACCAAGGCATTGAATTCCGCTATAGTCGAAGCCCTCCAATGAGGTGAGCGAAGAGCTTCAGTGATCGTGTGAGGCTCTTCTGTACTGGGTAGCGAATATTTGCTAACAATGTAGACTTTCGGTTTAAAATGTTGTTTTGAGCTCTAGTCCGTATAGAGTGAGTACAAAGTGGAGATGGTGGTAGATCTGGTTGCTGATTTAGTTCATATTGTGGGGTCTCAGCAAACTCAGGCAATGTTCTCTCGGGAGATGACAACAATGATGTCATAGGAACCAATGGAATGAGTTGATGTGGTGGAGCAGGTACAATGGTTTGGGGTGATTAAGATGGAGTGGGAGGTATAGACAAGGACTTGTATAGGAATTGATCATCGA
Organism: Erythroxylum foetidum; assembly: GCA_026546835.1. Lineage (NCBI taxonomy): Eukaryota > Viridiplantae > Streptophyta > Magnoliopsida > Malpighiales > Erythroxylaceae > Erythroxylum > Erythroxylum foetidum. Next base: position 5,095,633 of record JANZLF010000221.1, on the reverse strand, counting down.
AGAACCTAACATGATGAGAAGTGTATAGTTTGTGGGTACGCGGATCTAGACAAAGATATGCAAACTGAGTAAGTGAGTAGCTCAAAAAAAATACACGAAAGGGACTGATGATGAAGTTTATGATTAACGTATGGTTGTAACCAAGGAAAACACAAACACCTAAATGAGCGTAGGTGCTTATAAGTAGGTGATTGATGATGCAAAGACTCATAAGGGGTTCTCATTAATAGAGTGGGAGTGGGCATGCGGTTAATCAAATAGACAGCTGTGAGAACAACAAAGGACCAGAAGGTAGGAGGTAGGTTACTAAAATGGAGTAACGACCTAGCTGTTTCGATTACATGTCGATGACGATGTTCAGCCATGTCATTGAGTTCCAGAGTATGTGGCGGGATAGTAAAATGAGAGATGCCATGCTAGGAAAAATATGGGCAAAGTTTTATGAATTTACCACCATTGTCGGAGTAAAATGACTTAATTTTGCCAAAATAATTTTTAACAATGATTTTGAATTCCTGAAAGACGTAAAAAACATCATATTTATTTCTAAGAGGATAAAGCCAAATGTATTTGAAAAAATGATCAACAAAAATTACATAGAACTTGAAACCATCTATTGAACCGACTGGAGTAGGTCCCCAAACATCAGAGAAAACCAACTCCAGTGGCTAGAGCTATTGAGGCACAAACTCAAAAAAGGTAATTTATGACTTTTGGCATATTGACAAGACACACAAGGCATAAATTTTAAGATGCTAGGCTGGACGACTTGGAGGGCCTTATTCGAAAGATGACCAAGAACGTGATGGGGGACATCAGGACGCAAGATACTGCTAAGAAAGTTTGTTGGATTTGTAGGAAGGTGAATGTTGTATAGATCACCGTGACATATTCTCGAGAGTAGCACTACCCTCATCTGCAAGTCCTTCACCTGAAAAGAATCAGGAAAGAGTTCCACCGAAACACCATTATTAGTACATAACTCTTTTACTGAAACAAGGTTAGTTTTAACACGTGGAACAACCAAAACATTGGTAAAAGATAAAGGTTTAGTAGATGAAGGGACTTGAATGCTACCCGTATGAGTGATCGGAAGAGAGTATCCATCACTGACACGTAGTTGTTCATTTCTCGAATAAGTGTTGCCTACACTCAAATTTTGTAACTGCTTCGTCACATGGTGCGTTGCACCGGAGTCCAAAATCCAATTGTTTTTTTGAGACAGGAGGCGAGCCATAACCATTATGAGCATACGAAGTGGGATGAGCAGTTGCAAAGTGATTGCTAATTACACAAGGGGCATCAGGCTCACACACAATAACTCCAAACATGCAGACAGCAGCACTAGGTACGTTGTAAGCAATTCCAGGCGTAGATAGCAGACCAGAGGCATTGTCACCATGACCAGATGTATTGCAACAAGGTATAGGAGCAGGACAATCATCATAAGGCACTGATCCAGACCCTGTAGTAGCAAAATGCGTAGCCAGATGTCTCTATTGTCCAGGCGTGGCAGAAGTGTGTCCGTAATCGTTCCGTCGTCGAATTCGAAAACATTTCTTTATCATGTGTCCCACCTTCTCATAAAACTGACAAACAACTCCACGAAGAAATCCAGACCCCTTTTGAGACGTAATTGTTTGTTCAGACCCATAGTGAAATGTAGCAGCAAATCCTCCCTTTCTAGTTCCAGGAGGTATGGAAGTAGCCAGCTTAGCAGTTACAACCATTGGTGAACGATTCTGCCTCATCAAAACATACTTATGATCACTGAGTTTATGGAACAAATCAGCAAATAAGATCAATTCATCCCTAGCCCGAAGAGCAACAGCCAAACTATCATACTCAGTCGGTAATCCATTTAGTGCATGCAAAACCAAATCCGAATCCTCAACTTTGCTTCCAATTATTGCGAGTTAATCCACAATTGATTTAAACTTGTGCAAATATGCAATCATTGAGAGGCCTTGCTTGGTGAGTTTAATGACCTGCTCCTTGAGACTAATTATTCTTGACTTTGAGGCATTAACTTGCAGTTTGGTGAGGAGGAGCCAAGCATCACGAGTAGACTCAACGGAGACTAACATGGTAATTACAAATTCATGAATTGATGATGTTATTGCATGAAGAATCATCTTGTCTTGCCAGATCCATCGATGATAATTGGCATATGTTTTTTCAAGTGGTTCAGCAATACCATCGACAAAGTGCAGCAAGTCATATCCATCTAATAAAAAAAGAATCTGAATTTGCCAAGCAGGAAAGTTTGATCCTGTGAGTTTGAAACTCGATTGAAAATTGAGAATGATGATGTCGGAATTAACATTAGGTATAGTTGCTATGTTCTTTATAACAGTAGAGGAGGTAGAGCTAGTCATGTTAAGGAGAAGAACCAACAAGAATGAACCAGATAGTAGTAGATGAAGGACAAGGGCACAGAGGAGGAACAGAGACAACAGTAGACGTAGAACACGAAAGAAAAAAGCCACGCAACACAGATGAAGAAATAACAGCAAACATTCATCTGTTCTTCCAGAAAAAGAAACTCTCATATAATCGATAAACCATTAGGTATCTTGCTCTGATACCATAAGAAGGTTTAACTTAAGAAGAAGAGTTTAATATGAATTGTTATATATTTTCAATACAATTCACTTGTATATATAGAGCTATGGTTGGTTCTAAGATCCTAACCTAGAGGATTGTTGAGATCATATAGCATATAATATACAAATCTAACAAAACTAGCAATCTTATCAAAGACTTGGTATTCAACTCTTATCTCTATCAGAACTCTTATCTCTATCACATAGGTCCATTACTTTCTCCAAATCTCTCCTGAAGTTCTTCCTACAATTCTTTTCCATTTTTTTCATAAATGAATGCGTCAACTAAATCATTGGAAATAGAATTTAGAATCTATGACGTAACCATATAGTTTACCCAAACACGGTGTTCATATTCAAGTGATGTTTTATCTGGCACACCACACGTTCCATTGATGAATCTCAATTTTACCTTAGCTCCTAAGGCAATTCTCATGGATCTCGACCTTGACAAATAATTGGATCCATTAAGTGGAGATGATACGAGAGCCATATTAGGCTGATCCGATGATTGAAGCTGCAGAGGATCTTTAACGGATTAGTTACCGTAGTGTTGTCTCATATCATGAAGATGTTCACTACTGCCATGACTAACAGAAAATATTATTAGTAGAGTTTAGAAACCAATAACCATTTTTTGCTATGATATTATGTAGATATTTATTTAAAGAAGCAAAATAAGAATTTGCTATCACTTTATTTATGCAAAAAGATTTGTTTATATACGAATTTTTCAGTTAAAGCTAATTTCTTTTACAGTTACAGTATATCAGTTATAAAGAAAAACAACTATGCTATTAAATTACATTGAAAATATCAACACTATTTCTACCCTATATATTTTACATAAGCACCCAAATATGTGTGTGTGTGTGTGTGTGTATTAGGCTTGGGTGCTTATATATATATGTGTGTGTGTGTGTGTGTGTGTGTATTGCTACCCAAAACTCCAGTTGAAGGAAGAGTGGAATCAAAACTTTTACACCCACCACGCTTCGCTGAACCCTTTCGCCCTATTCGGAAGCAGTGGTTGTGTTGCAACTCGAACACGAGACATGGGGCTGCACAAAATAAACATGCTCATAACAGTCTTGATGTCAGAAGATATAGACAAATGTATGAAACTAGTCGAATGATTAAAATGGCAACATATCTTAAACAATTAGTTATTGAAACAAGAAAGTTTTATGAAGGCACAATTGAAAAACTTATCGATTAAGCTTTTCTTGTATTTTTTTTGTACTATCTCTATTTATAATAAAAATTAAGTTATTATGCATTATTTTGATTTAAAATCCATTCTTAAAACTCACCACGCTTCACTGGACCCTTTCACCCTGTTCGAAAGCAGTAGCTGTGCTGCAACTCGAACACGAGACATGGGGCTGCCCAAGCCCATACCTGGAAGCTCTGATACCACTTTGCTACCCAAAACTCGAGTTGAAGGTAGAGTGGAATCAAATCTTTTACAATATATATATACATATAGGGTCGTTCCTATCGTTTTATAGGCCTTGGGCGAAATTAAAAAAAAAGGACCCTAATAAATCGACAATATGCTTAAGTTTACATGTTTGTATGAAACATAAATCACTCAATTTATAAGTTTACATAATCAACTAAATATTAAATGATCATAACACTAACAAATACACAGAGGATCATGATTTATGAAAAACAATTTCTCCGTGCA
>JANZLF010000221.1:4989281-5009541 GCA_026546835.1 Erythroxylum foetidum | reverse complement strand
AAAAATAAAAATTGAAATAAACAAACCTTAATTAATTATAGTTCACTTGAAAGAAATCTAACAATCCAACCACTAATAACCTTATAAATTCATACATATTTAATTATAAATATGCGTAACCAGATGTGAGCAATAAGAGAAAACCATTCAATAATTAGATCATCAAGCTTATCGATGAAACATATACTATCTATGTTTATTAAAAAATTGGCCCCTTTAAGTACGACATGAATTCAGTCAAAACGAAGACTGACATCAAAATTTCATGCCACTCTACACAATCAATCGGCTCTTCTGATTGCAATAAAAAACTAAAATAAGTTGTCAAAGTAAGGACCGACTGATATGTGTTAATAAAATCTACCAACTTTGGTTAATTTAAGAAGCAGCTTCTCATTGTTGAATTCAAGTATCTTTTGTTGACTAGACAAGCCATGAATACATACAAGTTTCATTATAAAGATTCACAAATCAATCAAATGTGTGAGAAATAAGAAAACTATTCAAGTTAGAAGGTTAAGCTTCTCGTTGAAATTTACAAACTGTGCATAACTATATATATAGTACAGTAAGTGAATATTCCATATATGATCATGTACACAGAATTCCCACTAACTATACGGAAACTAAAGTTTAGACAATTTCAATGCATGAAACTGTATTTGAATGTAGCAAAAGTTAGTGGGTCGGACCTAAATTTATGACCTGGGAATAGAATGAATGAGACCCTGTGCCATAGTTTACCTTTCGACCTAGAATAGCACAATGTGATATATACATGCAAGTTGTAACTGTATCGTGAGCAATGGGTTTAAATGTCTAGAAGATAAAGGAAAAGGGAGAGATCCAGAAACGGTAGACTTTGAATATGGGCGTGATATATGAGATGAAGGCCAGATCAGGAGAATCGATAATGAAACATAAGACGGTAAAACAAAGGCAAGTTGTCAACAAACGCGTGCATTCCTTCCTGGTGTATATTTTTCTATTTTACGCTGTTAATAAAGTGACGGGACGGGAGAGTAAACTAACCTTTGTGTGCATATCACCAAGGCAATAATGCAAACATCGTAATAGTCAAAGTCGAAAGGTTGAATTCAAGAACAAAACATTTAAGAAATAAGTGTGCTGTAGCTAACTACTGCCAACTTACATATTTATGTTTGTAGAAGGAAGGAGGGTTTGGCGTTTTGTTTTGGCGTTCTGTTCCACTTACATATAAAACAGTGCCATTTTTTTTTATCACCGCAAAATATGACCATTTTTTACGAACACTTTTATAAGCCCGAGTCCCCTACTGCATATGTTTTGGAGTATTGTGAATCTAATGAACAGAACAACCAATAGATTGGAAGAAACTTCTATACGGTTTGGTCAAGCTAAATACGGATGAAACATACAAAAGAATCTCATCATCAACATCAACAGGAGGACTCCTTCCAAACAGTAGAATTATTAAGTGGTGAACCAATCTTTTAAATTAAATATTCTGCCATCCACGAAATTAATGATTCACTTTAATTTATTATTTAATTTTAAATTATTAATTTATAATTTGATAATTTATTTAATATATATTTAAAATTAATAATTATAAATTTTACAGAAAAAGAGAGTCACTTGAGATATAATAGTATAATTTAAAAAGAGTCGTGTAATACTCAAACTAATATGACCAAAATTGAAAATTGAATATAAATTTTATAAATTAAGAATATATATTTTTAATATGTTGAATATGCCAATTGCCATATGCATATAGTATTTGGATACGAAGACAAATTAAAACGGGTATCCTAAGTCCTACTCCTACAGAATTTTTTTTTTTAAAAAAAAAGTCCTACTGCTACAGCTTTCCGTATCTACCCACGTTTCTGGCTTAGTTGTAATGCTTCAAACCCAAACTCGGCGGTCAATGACTTTCGAGAGAGTTCAGATTTTTTGTCTAATATTATGATGTTTTATAGTGTTTAATAAATTTTAATTATTTATTTATATAAATTTAGCGTGAATTTTATAAAATAAATGATTGAGATCTTATAGGACAAAATAAAATAGAATAATATTAGATAAAAAAATCTTATCCGAATTTCCAGCCATTTGGCTTTTTGGCGGCTTTTGTTTGATAAATGTGTTGACCACCACCTGAAGATCCAATCTGGAGAGCTTTTGACTAGTAAATGGAAAAAGCTGGCTTATAGCAAAGAGTGATTTTTCTTCTCATAAACTCTGTCAAAGTTGGCTCAACACGTGCCAATCTTCAAACTTTACCACCATTGCAAGACCTTCATCAACCTATTAAATACACGCCTCCTTCTCTTGCCCACTACGACTAAGAAATCAACAAACGCCCTTCATCATTTTCTCTATTTCCAGTTATCCAATATTTCCTTCAAACAAAGATCTTTAGATTTGTTGTGCCTTATGGAAGACGTAGACATTCCTCGATATTTTCTGTGTCCCATTTCGCTTCAGATCATGAAAGATCCTGTTACAGCTATTACAGGCATAACCTACGACCGAGAAAGCATCGAAAAGTGGTTGATGGCCGCCAAAGACATCCCTACATGCCCTGTAAGCATGCAGCCTCTCCCTAGAGACTACGACTTGACGCCGAACTACACATTGTTGCGGTTGATTCAATCATGGTGCACTTCAAAAGCCAAAATGGGAGTCGATCAAATCCCTACTCCGAAAACTCTTCTCAGTAAGGCTAATATAGTGAGTCTTATCAAAGATCTTGACGACCCTCTTAAGTGTGTGAAAGCTTTGAAGAGAATGGAAGGCCTTGCCTCAGAGAATGAGAGAAACAGGAGGTGCATGGAAGAGGCAGGTGTAAACAAAGCTATGTGTTCTTTTATCATAGGATGTTTTAAAGGAGGCAAAACAACGGGCCTTGAGGAAGCACTGAGGCTTCTCTATACTGTGTTGAGCTCATCCGAGGATTTCAAGATTTTTGTCAAAGAAAATTACGATTTTATCGATTCGTTGACATGGGTTTTAGATTGTGATGAAATTGATAATCAAGTTGGTGTGAACACACATGCAATGCTAATCCTGAATAAAACGGTAGAAATCGCATCGACAATACTGTTGGAGAGGCTAAACTCAGATTTCTTCAAAAGAATTGTGGGGTTGCTAAGAGATCACAAAAAGTTCTCTCAACAAACAACTAAATCTGCCCTGCAAGTTCTGATAGATCTCTGTCGATGGGGGAGAAATCGAACAAAAATTGTGGAAGCAAATGCAGTGTTCGAACTCATCGAAATGGAGCTAGAAAAGCCAGAGAAGAGGATCACGGAGCTGATATTAACGCTCCTGGCACAACTATGCTCCTGTGCAGACGGAAGAGCGCAGTTCACGAAACATGCAGGAGGGATCGGCATGTTAGCGAAGAGGATCCTCAGAGTTTCACCACTATCAGATGATAGTGCACTACACATTCTTGACTTGATCGCAAAATTCTCTGCTAAAGATGAGGTTCTGATGGAGATGTTGAGTGTCGGGGTTGTTTCAAAACTTTGCATGGTCATGCAAGCAGATTGCGCCACCAACTTGAAGAATAAGGCAAGAGGCATCCTTAGGTTACACTCTAAAGTGTGGAACAATTCACCTTGTATAGCTGTGTATCTATTAACAAGGTACCCAAGGTAACGAAGACTAAGAAATTTTAAGGTTATAAATTACAACTAGTTGATGCCATGTTCATAAGCAAAGAAGCTGATCCATAGATCAGTGGCATGTTTAACTTTCGTATAAGCTGTGTTTGAATCTATGCTAAAGGAGCTATTGTATCAATACAATACAAAAGAAAGATGGAAAATATGTGTAATTCTATAATATTCATGCGGGGTTTGATGAAGGGAAGTAATTTTTTTTTTGGGAATTAAAAGGAGAGAATACATTAATTACGTGACTAATCTAAGAAAACAAACATCAAATATATCCTCTAAAAGGAACAAGAGGCATCCTATAGATGTAGTATCAAAAGTAGTGATTTCTAACTCAAAATGAGCGGTGGTATTAGCGAGTCAATCAATACATTGGTTGCTTTCTTTGTAAATATGACGAGGTACAACTACCCAATTCTAAACAAACATATCGTTGATACCCATATATAACTGGGGTTTGTGAGGCATTGTCCTTTTAGTTGAAGAGGACAGGATGGTAGTCACCGCTAAAGAATCCACCTCTAATTCAACTAGACGATAACCAAGATCCTAAGCAAACTTGAGTTTAGAGAAGATTTCTCAAAGTTATGCAGAAATAAGAATGTATTAGTCAATATTCTGAACAAAACTTTCAAGACAAACGCCTGTACTATCTCGAATAAGTCCACCTGTTGAGGCCGAAGGGGACATTCTTTTACATACTTCATTCGTATTTAGACCAACCTATATAAGTTGTTCAGTTTGAGGTTGGTGGCCAATATTAGATCTACCTTGCCACACCAAAACCTTGTAAATCTGGTGAACAGCATAAAATGTAGGGACCTCGTCCTAAAAAAGTGTTCACCGTGAGAACCAGCAGACAACACCAAAAATAATTAACCAGTCAAAGTCGTAAGTTGATTGTTTTGAAGATTAAGAAAGGAGTGGGTGGTTACAAAATAGCAAAATTTGGACCATTGACTCGCTATCTTCGTCTCACCACCGTCGTTAGCTCAGCAGCCGTGAAGGCCAATCGTTTCATCTTGTGATCAGGTAATCAAGTGAATAGCTAAAGTCCGGCAAAAAATAATTGACAATAAATATGCATTAAATGTGATCATCACAGCAATAAAGCGTTTACTTCTCACTTATGAGAAACAAAGACTACTTTTTGGAATTATTCCTTCCAACTTATTTCACGATGCAGACATATGGGCAATAATATACCTTTTTTGCACCAAAAAAAATAATATACCTTTTCAGACTGTTCAAGTTTTCATTAAATCCTCTGTACCTTATCCAACACTGTTTTACTTCATCTCAGTTATATATTTATGTGGAATTCACAAAAATATATAGTTGAAATGAAGAGAGCAGGATTAGAACAGAGTAAAGGTACAGAGGATCATCCTCAAGCACTGGAGTTGAGTTGAAAACTATTACACATACCATTTCTATGTCAAAAAGGTATTCTATATTACATCCCGTGCGATCAAAAATACACAGCCATTTACAATTCAAAGACAGCAACATTTGAATACCCTTTATATAACAGTCACTACTATTGCACATCCTGAGTGGCATGGTTGTCAGGTCTGTTGGATTCCCCATAAACTTCGCCTCGGTCCCTTGCGTCTCTAAACATGGAAAGGAATGAGTTAAGGCCCTCATAAGAAGCCCTTCCTAATACCCACAGCAACATCGAACTGAACGAATTCATTGCGCCAGGGTTGGGGCTAGTTTCTGCTTGCTGCATAACTGCTTGACCTGGAACCTGAATAGGGTTGCCTCCTCCGTCTGGGTTATCATTTTCCAAACGCAGTTGAAGACCCAAACCTCGTATGCCATTTGGTACTTGTTGGTTCGTTCCAGGTCTGAGTGTAGGACCCGATGCCATGTCTCTATTAACTGGGCCTTGATTGCCAGTGTTCAATCTAGTTATGTGCAAAGTTGATGCCAGAATGGTCGAGGAGGTGATATGGAAGTCTGACTGTTGTTGAAACTGCGACCTTCTGTTTTGTAGGAACCTTTGCAGGGCCGGCACCTGAGGTCAAGTAGAATAAAGATCCACTAAGAATGACGTAACAGCAAATCCAAAAATAATATACAAAACTTAATCAATCAATGAGTGTGTACTTCCTTAGAAACCTGCTGATGAGTATAAATAGCAACATGATAGGAAAACTCATCTTCAAAGTGCTTGAGCTGATGAGTATAAATAGCAACATGATAGGAAAACTCATCTTCAAAGTGCTTGAGGTTTTCATTCCATCATTACCTCAAATCGGTTCCAGAAATATAGGATTAAATGCTGCATAAATGCTGCAGTTGTAGAAAGAGCCAGATAGGAAAAGCCTGGAATGAATTAAAGATGCATTAGCTTGGACAAATAGTTTGCAGCCACAAAGACAGACAGAGTAACATGTCCATACCATAACCATAGGAAAAGAAGTAGATGTGAAAAACCAGAAAGTAGAGCAGAAAGAAGCGAGGAAAGAACTTCATAGATATTGGTGTGTGTACACTGCAAGTTAATGAAACAGGTATTAAACCGTAAAAGCTAACTGCTGATCTTCACAGAACTAGAGCGTCTTGAAGCAGGTATTAAACCGTTGCTGATCTTCAGAGAACTAGAGCGTCTTAATTAGATTAAAACCGTATTTAACATAAAATCATATCAAACAGAAATCCAGTGCCTGGATTGATCCCTGTGATGTCCAAAAACAACAGAAGAAAAGAAATATAAGATATTGACAAGAATATCCAAAGAGAAGAGAGAGAGAAACCTTATTAGTGTGAATAGCTCACACAACCAAACGAGAATTAAGACCATGAAAGCCAACAACTGATCTTCGTAAAACTCAAACAGGAAAAATAAGATACCAATCATAATCTGCAGGGCAAATGTAGACTTTCATCAAACATCAAGTTCAGAAGGTAACTATAGCCACAATAATTACCAAAAGTAAAGGTCTCTACAAGCATTTCATAGAAACATTAAGAGAATAAACATTGGAAGAATATCTCGGTGATAGACTAGCAGTTAAGTCAATGAGGTGAATACTTACAGGTACAAAGACAAGCGATTCAATCACATGCAAAAAGATCAACTGAAAAGTTGGCAGCCGATGTCGAGCATGGTGTTGAAGCTGTACTGCAAATTTTAGAATGGAAATCACAAATCACACTCAAAATAAGCAGCAGTAACTAGATAGATGTATGTTGATGAAGGCATACAAGTACAGTGCTATGTCTGCCCTTCCGAGCAACTAGCAAACTACTAATATCACAAGCAGTGAAAAAATTTAATGAGAAATGCATGTGCTCCATTTTATCCACACTATGCAACATCTTGCAAACAAAACTGAAGTAAAGCAAACCTGTGAATTTCAGCATGCGAGATTGCGTCTCTCTCAATGTAAATGATACTGACATCGTGGTAGTAAAGAAAACAAACAGCGACATCATAAGCACCCCACACTTTGTCACAAGATAGTCTTCATGGAAAACAATTAAGAAGTAAACTCATCGGGACTCTATAATCTGAATTGAATATAAGGAAAAAAAAACTGCATTGTGAATAAGGAGGGAAAGATTGATAATATTTAGACAGATGTAAGGCTAGAATGTGGCAATGCAGACAGGTATAAGACTGACATGTAGACAGCACCAGGAAAAGCCTATGGCCTTCTAATCACAACATTTACTAGATACAGTTAACTAATGATTACTGTATAGTCTGTATAGTCTATTCGGCGTATCTGAGTTCAATTTTTATCAACTAAAAGAATTCTAGATATTAAAAGCATAAACAAAACTTTATACCTCATACACCTTACGAAGAATAAAGTTATCTAATAGTGATTCATAAAACTACTTGATGCTTTTAACTTTCTGCATGCTACCTATCCTGACAAAGTAGTAGTTGCCTTTACATGCTGGTGTACAGAGTTTTGCTTGAAGAATCTCAAAAAGCACTTGGGCCCAAAAACCTTCCATTTTACATTTTATGATTTGTCATCGTACACTATCATAGATCAACCTGCCTTAGACCATCCAAAAATGAGGCCATGGAAGAACTCAACATTTTGATCTTTCAGCACATAAATATTTGGACTGAATAGTTTGATTGCATCACTCCTGGTTCAGAATATTTCATTAAGAAAAGCTATTTCACCTAAGGACATACATCTGCCTCAGGAGTACTGTTAACAATAATTGACAGTATCAACAATTATTAATAGGACCTCATGTCTGAAAATTGTAAATTGCAGATAAATGGTATAGACCACAGACCTCCAAATTTTGCTGGACCTTCAGGCAGTTCTTGTGTATAACTCAGATTGTAAAATTCCTTCGACTGAAAATTGTAGAGATACCCTGCAAAAAATTGACGATTTGAACTGCATGTTGTTGGTCCCTTCATATTGTGATAAGACTAACGCTAAAACCTGATAACTTGTTCCTTTAATCATATCAACCTATTATAGCCTTATTGGACAACTTGTTCTTGTACCTTGTCATGAAACAGCGGTGGAAGAATTTGAAGATGAGGTCACTAGATACTATAGGACATGTATGAAAAGTTACAAAGCATTGGACAAAGCAAAAATGGAGACACAACTTTGTCTTTTTATGTGATTAATGAAGGACACACTGAAGGTGGGTTGAGTCTTGCTTTTATTCTCCCAGTGAACAAGATGTAATTTCTTTTTCTGGACATCATTGCTTATTAACAGGGTAGTTATCTTATCTGAACTGGAACATTATCAATTCCTCTAGCATCAACTTCATAAGCATTATGCAGTTACAATTTAGTCAAATTATCCCGACAAACAGCTTTTTGGTAAAAAATGACAGTGACTTTTAGACAATTCGGTCTAAAGAAAGAAAAGCAGCCAAGAATATCCTTTTTTCTTGCTTTTAATTTGGGCATAATAGACCATATAAGTAGGAGGGAATCTAGACAAGAAATCAAATTACTAGACCAAAATTTTTGGGAGAGACATTTGCACTGATAAATTCACCATTAACACAAATTCTTTGCACTAACAATGACAGAGGCATAGACATAGTGATACATATTCCAAAAAAGTGGTGAGTTGCAAATCATTGACTTGTATGAAGTAATGGAGAAATTAATAATTGAAGCAGTTTAGGCAAGTTAATTTAGCTCCAGATACAGATAAGCTACCTAATACATCCATACAAGTCAACTCCTATGAAAAAAATGGCTCTTAAATCTTAATAAACACGTAACACCAAATGAAAAGAAAAGGATTCAGTTGATACATTTATTGTACATAGTGATAAAATTGTGCAGACATATTCTATCAGAGAAAAATGGAAATGAGAGAAATGTAAACCTGCTATTACCTTGACCAGGGGTACTCAACAAACTATTCGTTAATATGGTATCATATCCCACAACCTTGTTTATGAGAAGTTGCTGCCATCTGGGCATTAGAAATTGTTCATCAAATCATAACACATTCAAATATACGTCAAGTGATAACTATGGCAATAAATAATAATTACATAATCCTGAAAAATTATTGTTGTCAAACTTCAACCACTACATATGACTCACGAAGCTTTAGGAGAGTGCATTTACAAAAAAATATGAGGCACTCAAGGGCCCACATTTACCAAGAGTTTCAATTCTTCAGGAAGAAAATCCATGATGAATTTCAGGATTAACTTCGACACATGCAAATATGCAAGTATAAACATTCCAAATAAGCTCCATTTTATTGCTTAACCATTGTGACCAATATGTAACATCCTATCAATGCTGTATACTCAGTTCAAATTTTAAACTACAAGCAACGTAGATGGAGGAAAAGAAAACAGCAGTTAGCCCTTCTATCTGCTTTGGTAACTGCATCACTTTATCATTTGGGCTTGCCCATGGTGTAGTGATTGAAGGGTTGTAAGAGAAGCAGCAGTAACTTCATTCTAAATGATAAGTCCACTTCAAAGTCATACGTAGAATCTTACAAATAAAAATAGCCTGGATTTGTATACCTGTTCCCGAAGCAAGGATGCCAGGCTGATATACTAATGTTAACAGTACGTATACCATGTCGAGCCTTGGCTTCTTGAGGAAGTAAGAAATAACCCTGTAGGGTACTCATAAAGTTAAACGCATCAACAATCAAATGATATATAGCAAAAACTCCTTAAATTTCTGTGGTAACTTTAAAACCAAGCTTCATGCAGCAGCTTGGAGAAGTTCAACTGAGAGAAGAAAGATCCGATTTGCACCTTCTCCATTGTGTACAAATAAGTTGGTTCAAATGTTTTGCTGCTCTTCTCAAACCAGTGCACTGAAACAGGCGGTAAATTTTCTCAGCAATTATCAGCATACAAGGTACAAATAAACAATTTGTCATTTCTATGGTACATCAGCAAAAGAAGGTAGAACAAAACAGTTCCTGATTTATGCCACATATCACATGTACCTAAACAAAGATAATCTCATACTCATTATGACTGCATTTATTATGTCAATGGTTTCCACGAACCTAGAGCACGCATTAATTTCATGTGTACGCATTAAGATTACTAAGCTCTTACAAGTTCAACCCATTCTAAAATTTGTATAAATGATAAACAAGCAACAAAGGCTAGTTAGCTATTACCTGCATACGAGTCAAGTCTGTCCAAATAAAGTATCCTCAACAACATGGGAAGATCAAGATTTAATTGTATGCCTGTAATATTCTGAACATGAAAATTTATTTAAAGAACTATAGTCTGTGATATTAGAAATCAAATTAGCACCAAACACGGGGCAGCTAGAAGCAAATTTGAATTGTCCAAAATACATACTGAAGACTCGATAAAGATTCATCCAATAAAAATCCTTAAAGTTGACAAGTACTGGACCATGGGAGATATATAGGGAGTTGAAAATCAATTTGTTTAGAAATTTACATTAGAGTTATTTATGGAGTTGAAAAGCAATTTGTTTAGAATTTTACATTTTCATCATCACTGTTACCTACCAAATTATTGAGAATTGTCCCGTTATCAGAAAATGTGAAAGAGAAAGAGGAACAAGGTGAAATATCTAAATTTTTGAATAGCAAACGAAAGAACATTTAACTTCATATATAGGCAAGACCATTATTGTGCTCCATATCAATCAGCATGAGATTGGGAGCAATAGCTAAAAGCTAGAACCCAACGGAATAAATTCCTGTCCCTTATCATACAGGAAGTTTGATATTATCCTCCCTGCTTTGAATGAAGTGAAAACAAAAATTTTTCCTAAATTTTAAAATCATATTCAAATTTTTTCCACAAACATGTTAAGAAGAGGCTCGATACCACTAACTAAAATATTAACTGTTGTGGTTTATCATTGATAATAATAATCTCGCAAGCCATGTCAATGAGGCTGGTCCTACCATGTTAAACATCAAACTCAATCCATAAAATGAGTCCTCAGAGGGTAAAACTAGGCAACCACCACAGGTTCAGTTTTGAAGACCTAAATTTCATATATTCACATGTGAAAGCACCGAAAGAATATGAAACCCAGTTCCGGAATGGAAAGAATTATAAGTACCAAATAGCAAGTAATCTTAACCACCATACTGGAAACGTGTCAAACCAGTGAAGTTTTTTCTTAATTCACTTACCCGTAACTTCAGAAGATTTTGTAGTATTCGCATGGTATGTCTCCAAGCACACGATACACACCTGTGCCACTTTTTTACAAAATGATCCAGGGCTGTTTTGGAGGCTTCTTCGGCTGATAACAAGAGACCACTGTGCACTTCCACCTTATCATTTTTAGTCAAACCTTCATCAATTATTGGCTTAGAGATATCACTGGCAGTAGAGCTTTCATGTTGATTTTCAAGATCATTATCAGTCTTCCAATACTTCAAAGTTAACTTATCCTTTCTAGCACTTGGGTCTATCCAGTTCAACCAAAACTTAGCAGCCAGAAAACTCAACCCACCTTCATCCATATTTGGCAATTCAAGTTTAGAAGTCGCATGTCCAGCATCAGGAACATCTACTGCATTTTGTTCTGAATCATCCCGTGACCATAGGCCTTCACTGGTAATCTAAACCAAGAAAACTTGTCAGCTCCCGTTACTTGCAATGTGCTTGAAGCAAAAGTTAAGTATGTTCTTATTATAAAATATAAACTAAATCAATTATTTGCAAGCTAACTTTAAACAAACATTTGCAAATAATTTTCACACACACAAACATATATACACTTATGCATACTTTCTTTCCAAAATAATATCTGCCTCCTGGATTTGGTCAAAAAGTAGCTCACCAATGCCGTCACTAAGGTACTGGCTTTGAATTACCTACTCACTGATTTTGCTTCAACACTGAGGATCGATTAAGCCAATAGCGAGCACACTCAAGGTACAAGCTAACTATCCTTCGGTATTTTAAGATTTTAATCATTTTTCGAAAGAGTGAACTTCGAAGGATGAAAAATCAGCTTTCAGATTATAAGTTACCATCAAAAGGATTAAAAAGTAAACATTGTAACAATAATGTTAAATCAATAGAAAACAGAATTAAAACTAGACTACTATATAAGATCATTATATCATGGTATAAAACTGAAATTAAATACCGTACCTTGATCTGGATAAGTTGGGCTTCCATTGTTTCAATCCCAGAAAGCTCACTTGAACACCCAGGCTTCAGTGAAAAGGATAATGGACTTAAAATTCTCATTAAACAGCCCACAGTATATTAATCAAATGGAAAGAATCATAACAAAGAAAAACCGGGAGCCAATCCAAATATTATAATCCCACCACGGTATAAGATGACAACAACACACGAAGAAACTAGGAGCTTTCAACAATCAAAATTTCATCTAGATGTCTCATATACTACTTATTAATCAGATAACATCTTTCTTTCTTTCTTTTGAGGAGATACTAAAAGCCTAGAAAGAAGAGGAAATTGGAAATCCAAATAACGGTTTTAACAACTATATCAAGAACAAAAAGATGGAGAACAAAGACAGAAAAGAGAGACCTGTTGGACATAATTAGCGTGCATAACTAGAAGAATGCAAAAGAGAGTGATGGCCGTGATCAAAGAGATGTATTCCAAAGCAGTCCTCAGTTTTGGAGTTAGCATCTGTGAGAATCTCTCGTGTACCCTTATAAACGTCTGCTCTGCATCCATTCTTCTTCTGCTGCTGCTTCTTCAACAATATACATACGTACCCACCAAAGGTAGAGAAAAAAAGAAAGAAAACTCCAACTGTACAGTGACTCAAGGCCCTGTCGTTATTTTCTACATTTTGTCTGGCCTTTCCAAATACTACTTCTTTATTATACCTATATTTCCAATTATTTAAAACGTTAACTTTTTGTGCCCTTTTGTTCTTCTTATTTTACTCAATCTACCCCTCTAACTTTATCCATTTTTTCAATCGAGTCCACAAAATTATTCATTTAACCGGGAAACACCTCGCCTCGATTTTTCATTTTCTTTTGTTTCAAAGACCTTTAGTTTTGCCTCACTCTTCCTGTCGAGTCCCAAATCCCTAATTTTTAGAAAGGCCTAATTTTTGAAAGCTATTGCTCTGCTCTGTCTGAAGCTGATCGAGATTAGTTACTCTGTTATTGTCGTAAAAGGATTAAAAAAACATGGCTGATGGAGTACAACACTTGATGCACAGTTTGGCTGAGGTTGAAACCGAAGCGGAGAATCTCCTCTTAGCCCGCGATCAGGTTAAAGTTTCTGCTTTTGCTTTATAAAATTATGACAACGATAAAAAAAAAAAGTTAATCTTTGAATTTTATTTCAAATGTATGTATCGTTTCTTTAAGAAGATCAAAACTTAAAATAGAATAAGATATTTTGTAAATTCGGGACAGCGATCTTGGAAATCTATTTTCTAGATGGCTTACCATAAGGAATTTGTACATTCGTAATTTGAGCTTGTGACAGCAACTTGGTTTTCTTTAAAAAAAGTTTCATCGACTGCAACCTGGGTTGTCATTGACTTCTAGCAGTAGGACTGCAGGTAGTTGAAAATGATAAAGTAAGAAATGGAAATAGGGAAGCACTTACTGCACTACGGAAGATGGCTCGGACCACAAAAACTAGTGTTCCTGCACCTTTTGAATCGATAATGAAGGAGGTTGGAAGGCCTGGGGCTAACCCCTTGGTGAAGGAGGTTTGTGCAACCTGTGGCAATCATGACTCCGACGAACGCACATGGATGATGTTTCCTGGAACTGATGTTTTTGCAGGTGTTCCATTTCATGCAGCTCATACCATCTTGGAGACAGGTTTTTTTTTTTTTTTGACTTCTTATTTACGATTGCGATAGTTAAGCTTTTCAACTACCAATTGAAACTCTTGAATTATAGAAACTGCGAGTAGCTTGTTGAGTAGTTGAGATGTTGCCTTGAATTATAGAAACTGCGAGTAGCTTGCTGAGTAGTTGAGCTTTTGCCAATGTTGATTCAGAGCTGGACGTTGCTGCGTATATGCTTACTATTACTTCTAAAAATAATATTAAATTTTTAAGTACACTCTAAAGCTTAGCAGACTAATGAAAGATAGATTTTTATGAGAAATTTATGACAATTTGGTATGATGATCTCTGTAATGCAGATCAAGAAAGACTTGATTATGAAGCGAAGAAACTGCAAAGCTATGTAAAGGAGAAGTCCTTTTTGATTTCAGAAAAAGGTGCCCTTGCTGATAAGATCAGCCCTGGTCTACTTAGAGCTCTGGTTACTTTGACCGATAGACCAAAGTAAGTTTATACTTGCAAAGATAAATCCCAACAAAATGCTAGTTTTTATTATTGTGCAAAGAACCCTAATTACGTTCATTCACTTTGCTCTCTAGCAGAGAAAAGGATTGATATTGATTTTTTTTAAAATATTGTTCCATCTACCAGTTGACTTATTCACACTTGGCTGTTGTTAAAAAGTATATGGTGGCTCTGGAACCGTGCCATCTGAAATTTCTCTAGCTCATAAGTTGGAGAATTCATCACATTATGGAACAAATTGTTAGTGAAAACCGAAAACTATCAATATTAATCCACAGATTTCATTCATATATTGGTTTTGCTCCATGATGTTAACTGAAACAAATGGACAATTTGCGTGCTTCATCATATGAAAAAAAAATCCCATTTTGATTGTTCTCTCTTTCTCTTTCTCTGGCTGCATTTTTAGGTTTTTTTTTTCTTTTGGAGGACATCGGAGGGAGGAAAATGGTGGATCTAATATTAAATGTGACTTCTGTTTTAGGATTTTTTGTACTGTTCTCAATGAGAACATGAGGTGTAGAAATCACATACAATGTTTCTATGTTATGGTTTTATTTCTTTTCTTTGTTACTTAGGGGAAAATCTTATGGTTCTTTTGATGGACATTTAACATGAGCAGATTGTGTTGGTATTCATGTTCTGAAGTTAGACACCTGAAGCATGTTTTAGTTTTGTAAATTTGGAAATTACTTGTTTGCATGTTTCTGAAGTTAGACACCTGGAGCACATTTTTGTTTTGTAAATTTGGAAACTACTTGTATGTGCTGCCTTCACGGCAGTTATATTACAGTCAGAATGGTGTCCATTATGTGGCTATCTAGTTTTAACTTTTCCACTTCCAAGTTTGTGAAACTTTCAACAAGGCTGCTTATATCACTTGGACAAACTCGTTATTTTCTTCTATTGATGCAGCCTATTTACCAAAAGATCTCCACATTATCTGAATGACTAGACAAAAATCTCATTTTTATTTCTGTCGTCGCTTGCTTTTCCTCTTTTGCTTTGTTTCCTTTTCTTTCGATAGTGGAGTGTAGTTTTGAGCCTACTGAAGCTTAGTTTAGTGAAGAGCCAGGCAGTTTTTACCTATCAATGGAGAATGTTCATATGCTTTTGACTACAAACGTCGAGTTAAAGCAAATAATGTTTTTGTTGATTATATGGGTTTGTGCTATCAGAACTTGAGGAATGAATATTGTTATGTTTTTGGCAACAAAGACGGTACGTTGCATTGAATTGTACTCTTCCTGTATCTTACACTTGGCCCTCGATTATGAATATGACAACGATGCACCTGATTGCAGGTGAAAAAACAAGATGTTTGGCATTGGCTAAAGCATGGAGGCATTTGAGTTGAAGGGAGATTCTGACGAAGTTAAAATTCCAAGCTCAAGTTGATGGTCTGCTTCTATGGAACTCTTTTCCACCGTGTGATTTCTCTTTCATTTCCTAGTTGTGTTTCTCTTCATCATATGAGGATGACTCCTAAGAACACATCACCGAGGGCCGAGGATTTGCTGAACCCACAAAAAGGAAACGTGAAAAGGAATTCGTTAACATATCCTGTATATAAATGCTTAATTGCTTAAAATATAGCTCAACTTTTTATCTTCTGTTCATCTAATTATGTTCAATGCTCAAAATGATGTAGCGAGATCCTCCCTCAACTTTTTCGAAGCAGGGCAGAATCTTTTATTACTGGGAAAAAGAACACATTTTGTAATTGATGTTTATTTGATCACCTACTAGTAGCCGTCTAGACTTGACCCGAAGTCCAATCACGAACCTTAGTCATCATTAATCTGTGAATGGTTAGCAACATAGTACTGGGAAATAGGATTAGGAGTTGGCGGCTGGGAAGCAGCGCGTGTTATTCTAGTTTCTGGACTGCTGTGATGCTGTCAACATCTATTAGTATTACGATGATAATGCTAATCTTTAATAAGATTCGAAATGACAAATGATGTGATGCCTATCCAAACGATTAGAGAGAGAAGTATTGTGTAACTTAGAAATTTCTTGAGAATTATTTTCATCCACCTGTCTATGATACATCTAAAAGTCAATATATATCAAAATTACCCCATCAATAACATAAAAGAGTTGGTTAGATTAATGCTTAGTTTGAAAAAGTTAAGGTATTATTAGTTAAATGATCATAAGCTAAATGAAGTTATGATCGATTTATTGTTGGATAGTTAATTATTTTAAAAGAAATTGAATAGGGATGCTCACTACGATGCAACAGTCGTTTCAGATTATTTTCAACCTTAACATGGCTCTCTGGTCTCATGGATTCCGGAAAATGTATTACAGATTACACTTTTTTATGAGTTCAAATTTTTTTTGTTTAATTTTATGGTGTCTTATTATGTTCTATGAATCTCAGTCATTTATTTATGTGAATCCCGCGTGGATTTCGAATAAATGAATGAGAGACCCGCATAAATGAATAGCTGAGATTCATGGAATAAAATAAAATATTGTGATATTAGACAGAAGATCATGTTCCGTTCTTTGACACCAAGAAAATTCAAACGAGCAGCAACAATAAGATTTCTCGATTTGCGCGTATCATCCTTGAGCAGGCATGCTAATCTTCTTCCAATTTATCGGATGTCTCGAAGGTACAACAAGAAGTAGGATTTAGTGTCAAAAGTTTGTGTATAATTTGCAGACAAAAAGCATCCAAAGGAAGTGAAAAACTTATTCCCATAAATTGGAGACTGCAGTTCTTGGACAACATCTCCATATCCCACTAATGGTCAAATTAGCCATATCCCTCATTGCTTATATACACCAAAAATGGCTAGGGTTTGACTAGGAAGATGGATAAGAAGACATCAAATGAAGTGGAATACAAGGAGAGTTACTCCAAGCCCTAGTATGCAACCTAAGGATGTCTCTGGCTCTTTCCTTGCTCCTGAGCCTACTATCCACTAGCAACACCAAACACAACTTGGCCACAGCACCAACCTGCAACATTTCTTGGAGAACCCTGTTAGAAGCTGAGTATTTGCAGACAGAGCACAGGATTTTCACTGCCCTATCACTGGCCACATCAGAAACCCTAAGTATTCTCTTTGAAACTATAGCAAGTCCAGCCTCATGCTGCAACAACTCCGCTCTCCCGTCTGCACAGCGGCAAAGCAGATCCAGAACTGTTAATGTAAGTTCACACTCTGTCTTCTCCGATGTTTCCAGGAGGATTTGGATTAAGACGAAAACCGCACCACATTCCACAGCTTTGACACGATTTCTTCCCCATGGACATATCTCCACAAGCAGCTTCAATGCGGCCTTTGTTGCTTGCCGCGAGACCTGATCATGCAATACACTTACTATTTCGAAGAAGAATTCTCTTCCAACACTTACCAACTGGATCGGATCGGCCACTTCATATAATGACTTCAACAACATTATTGAATATGCTCTAGATTGATAGTTACCATGTTGAAGAACTTGTAGTAACGATTCAACAAAGCCTCCATCTTTAGAAATGAGTGCCTTGTTTTGACTTTCTGAGATTTTGAGATGATAAAGAGTACTCAACGCCTCGTCGCTTAATCTTGTCAAATCCGTTGACGACGTCCCATCATCGAAGGCTGCCACTTCAGGTGAACTGATGCTATCATTCGAGTTCTTTATAATTGAAACCAAGAAATCAACTGCACCAGCTGCCTCTAAACAGCTTCTGTTCCTGTGACTTTCAAGGGTTATGGACTTGAGACGATTCAAGCATTTCAGCCGAAGATGTGGAAATCTCTTAGCATCGCTAATGAGTTTCACGATCTGGGTTTTGTCAATAGGAGCTTTCGGGGTTGGGATTGGCTCGACTCCGAGGGAGGCATTTAAAGTGCACCATGATTGGATCAAGCGACGAAGAGTGTGATTTGGAGTCGGATCTTCATCGTGCAAGACTTGTTTGGTGACGGGGCATGTCTTGTTCTTGCATGAAAACAGCCACTCCTCTATGCTCTCTCTGTCGTAGGTAATGCCAGTTGAGATAGTAACTGGATCTTTCATGAGTTGCAGGGAAATCGGGCAAAGAAAATGACAAGGAACATCGACTCCTTCCATTTTCAAGAAACAAACTACACTCCAATAACACAAGATCCAAAGCTTGTAATATGAAAGTTGTGGAGGTTTAAGAAACTGCTTAACAAGCAGAAGACTGGACTCTCTTGAATCAGTATATGTCGTTCATAGCATGGAATCGTAAGAGAGTTGATCATTGAGAGGAAAGGACTTTGTGGGCGGAGGAGAAAGAAAGGTCCGGTTTTTTATACGTAGAGATAAGAGCATATGAATGGTGCAAGCTGGTGTTCTTGCCGATGTAAGTCAACACACGGAAATTGAGATATGGAATTAACTAGATTATTTTTCCAAGATTTTGAAAGCGGAAATTAAAAAGAAAGATACTAAACGGAAGTCTTTCAGGCTTTGGCCAATGAATGAACGATAGGTCTGGTCTGGCCTCTCTTGCAGTAAGAGGCGGTGTTGTGATGCATCTACCTTCTTCCAGGTTTAGGCTTTTGACTTTATTTTTTTTAATAAATATTTTAATAATAATCTTTAATTTTTTATTTTAATAAATTAATTGACCAATCAAAGATTTACAACCAAACCATTAATCCAATTCAAATAACAGTTCTAAATTATTAATATTTCTAGTTTTGACTCGTTATTATACAACGGAATGGCAGTCTTCAAGCCGAATCAGGCTGTCTAAAGTAGGCTTTGACCTTCCCTTAATGATCAATGGAGTTTTTTATATTCGTTTCACTCCTAGATCGTGAAAGCCTGCGAGGTTGGTGCCAGGATACGCCAATCCCATGTGCCTTATAGGGCCGCCCCACGCATTTCATGGCTGTCTGTCACGTAATTAATACTTTTCTCTTTGCACTCAAACGGTGGAATCGCCCACCCTAAATATCCTCACATTTCGGTTAGACAAAATTATGAAAAAATAAATTATGATTTAATCTCACTTAAATTATTAATAAGATGATTATTTTTTTATGTGTATAAAGAGCCACCACATTGGATGAACTTCTATATTATCACCGTCGAGACTCGCCTATGTACTCAACTTCTTTGCTAATAAAAGTAATTAATACTTTTCTCTATATTATACGACGTGAAGTTTGTTTCAATCCCAAGAAAAAGAAGAGCAATACGGGGACGGTGGAGATGAAATCAACAAGTTCGTCTGGTTTCCTATTACATCCTTAAACTAACTAAGCGTTGAATTCGTAAAAAAGGAAAGGTCTTTTAAGGGATGAATTCCAACGGTATTTAACTAACTACTTTAATTAAGTAACTAATGTTCTTTGACTAAATACAAGAAGTTCACACATGAGATAAGTGGTTAAAGTAAAAGACTAAAGTGCATATTTGTTTCAGCTTGTGGAGAGTGAAACTTTAAAAGACTTAGGTGCCTTTGTTTCAGCTTTTGGACAATAAAAAAGTACTTTTTTATTGTAAAAATTATTTTTTAAAAATGAGTGTTTGACTGTAAAATTTAAAAGTATTTTTTATAAAAATAATTTTTATAAAAGCTAAAATACAGCTTTTTGATAAGCTCAAGTTTAGAGTATTTCAAAAAAGTATTTTTTCTGATAAATATTTCACATCAATTAATTAATTTATTTTTTAGTCATCTTTATCATTATGTTTTCACACATAATTTCCACAATACCTACAAACAAATCTTTACTTTTATTTTGAGATTTATATAATATTATTTAACTTTTTATATGTTTTAATATATATTTTTATATTAGTTTTACTTATATTATAATCCATATAAAATATT
>JANZLF010000221.1:4937785-4950382 GCA_026546835.1 Erythroxylum foetidum | reverse complement strand
AGTACAATATATTATATTTACGGTTATCTATTTCTTGGATAACCATCTTGTAGGAAATTTTAAATAACTATCTTGTAGAAAATTATTTAAAGAGATGTTTCATTGTCTTGTAGAAAATAAAATTAATATGAAAAATAAATATTAAAGTAAGTAAAAAAAAGTTAAATAATATTATAATCCCAAAATAATATTCAAGCTGAATAAACAGTTAGATACATAATAGATCCTAAAATAAATATTCAAGCTAAGTAAACAGTTATATACATAATAAACTATGCATTTTATCATAATACAAGAAAATTTACAATATGTTCCCTCGCATCATTCATCTCGTTATTTTGTGGCTCGTCTAAATGATTTCTTTCAATATTTTCATTTTTATTGATTTCTTAATTTGTAGGAAGTAATTTATTATTTTTATCATAGGGAGAAAACTTTTCATTCTTTTAAGAAATTAACTTTAATTCTTTTAAGAAATTAACTTTATAAAATTATAAATGGGCATTAAAACAATAGCCCCAGAAGGTGACAACTTTCTTGTCGGAACTCAAAACTTCAAATTGGGCACCCTATGTCTCATTCTTTGCTTTCACATTAAACGTTTTTTCCAAGCCACAGAGATTTTGATTACTATCTCCACTAGTTAAGCCTACTCCAATTTCTACGTTGAGATAACTTCTTAAACAAATTTAGCACTCATCAATGTCCTTGAATATAAGCATCCTTTCATGGCAAAAAGCAGCTGAAAGTTAACAAATCTAAACCATTAATTCAGGTACTTGGAAGACACCCATCCCATAAACATATATCATCAACACTAGAGACTCAAAAGAGAATGTAACTTTTAACTTTAATCCATTACACATAATATATAACAAGATGTGGCTTCTTTTTTTTTCTTTTTCCGAGATGTTATGGCTTTTTATCAGCTAATGAAAATGATTGACGGATCACAGCAGCATTCATCAATCGGACAGCAGCAACACAAGGCAGCAAGGCTCCAACCCAAATAAACAAATCAAACACAGAAAACTAGGCTCTCTCCTAAGAAGATCAGCAGCATATTGTGGAGGAACCATCACTGGAGGGCCTTGATAGTAAACTGTGAACAAAAACACATATAAACAAACCAAACACCAGTCGCTACAAGAAGCATAATTGTGAAGCAACTTGAAAAGGGCCAAACAGAAATCCATAACTTTTCATATATAAAACAAGAAATCACCACTACATTTTTCGAATATTTATAACGTACTGAGATTTTAGGATCATAAAGAATTACCTGTTGTAACAAAAACTGAAGTTCCAATGATATAACTAGTTTAGAAGTCATATGGCAACAAATCAGTTCTTAAAATCTCTCTACGATGACCTCCCAAATGTTTTGAATTCCTCCATCTTTCTTAAGGATCTCAATCCCTGAAGACTAGTTAAACATAATCCTCTGTTTTAACCCAACTAGAGAAACATTACGGACATGACATCTTCACTACTGGACAGGAAATGCTTTAACGGCCTACTTGTAGCTACAACTGAAAACAATGCACAATGTATCTGACCAATCATATGGACTAGTACGTTGTCTAGCGTATAAACAATATGTACAAGCATTTCTTGAGTTAGCAAAATAAACAAACAGTTGGTGTATGTAATGTTAGATGCATACTTAACAGAACATTTATGTAGTTTAGAAACCAACTTGACGCACTAAAGAATATATATGAAGGATAACTTTGAATATATATGAAGGAAAAAAGAATTAAGGAAACAAATGCATGCTGCAAGTTGCAGTAGCAATTGCAAGATCTCCAGCAGTCTCTGCGAGCTTGACCTCACTAATGACATGCGGAAAGATGGCATTTTCTTGGAGCATCACATTATATAATTCACCATTCAATCACAAATAGCAGAAGCTAGAGGCAACCTCTCAACTAGTTATAAAGGAATTTGACAACCAAAATAAACGCAGAAGAATAAAACACGCACCTGTGATGGGTTTGCAAATCTTAAGAAGATGGTTGTGTCCCTTTAGAAGATGGGTATGTCTCTTGAGAAGTCGATAGATTTGAAAAAAAAAAGTGAAGAGGCAGAAAGCAAAAGATGAACGTTTGCATTTCTTCTGCGTATTAAATGCAGGCCCAGAGACGAAGGTAACGCAGACCAACAGCAAAAGACTAACTTGTGTATTTCGTGATGTCAGAGAGAAGATGAGAGTCGTGAGTATGGAGTGAATAGAAGAAAATCGAAGAAGAAAGAGACGTCTCAAATTTTGTTATATACGTATGTGATGCGATTTTTTCTACCCGAAGAAGCTGAAATTTGGAGCTTTTTTGAAAAACTCCAAATTTTAGCTTCTAAAAAAGCTGTGTTTTGGCTTTTAAAAAAGTTATTTCTATTTCAAAAGTACTTTTGAAATTTTCAGCCAAACATTTAATTTTTCTTAAAATAGCTTTTGCGGTAAAAAAAAGTACTTTTGAAGCTTCCAAAAGCTGAAACAAACAGGTGCTTAGCCACAACTTGTTCATATCTTAACAACTCATCAATCTATGACCATCAAATGTAGCTTTTATTAGGTAAGCGATCAATTCATAACCTTTACACTCTATTCTCCAAACATTATAAACTATTCTCCATCTAATTTTATGAACATGATTTATCTTATCCTAATATTTTTAATTATACACGTACACAATTGAAATAATAATTATCATATTTTCCTCTTAATTATTAGGAGATACATATCCTAACACATCACAAAATATAAACAATAAACATTTTCTACACTATTAATTATTTAGTTAATAAATAAGTTCTTAAAATTCATATATTTCAAAAATCAACTTATTTAATTATTAATTATTAATTTGATTAATTACTAATTTAAAATATGATTCGATATAAAATAATTTATTAATAACAAAATATACAATTTTGTGAACCATATAGAATTGTAAAGGCACAATTTAAGGTTACCCTGACCTGATTTTTAAACTCAACTATTTCTATTAGTCCAATTAACTCCTTAATATGTCGTACGTACATAAACATTTACCAAATTTTATTAGAATTTATTTAAGAAAAATTTTCAAACTTAGTGACACTTAATAATCCAAATTTACCCCCTTTTTGCAACTTTACTTTTAATTACTAAAAAGTCCTTACTTTATCTTACCACTACAATTACTAAAATACTCTTTATTATTGAAATTCCTATTTTTCTTCATTTTTATTATCACTAAAATACCCTTATATTAATTAAAATCCATTTTTACCCTTAAATATTCATGTTTCCTATTTTGTTGCGTAATAAATCTTAAAATTTTCTTAAATCGTTTTTTTCTTCTCTACCCCAACGTTAAACTCTCCTCTTCTTATATCTTCTACTTTTCTCATTTTCTAGCAACCTTTTCTCCATTTTTTTAATTTCATCAAATTGTTATCACAAACAATTATAATATCATTTCAACTAAAAACTAGTTTAGGATGTATGAAAATCACTAATAAAAGGGATGAAAATTAGTTGAAAGATTCTCTTTTTACCTGTATGAAGTTCTACACTATTTTAGTAGAGTTTTGAATTGTTAATCTCCATAATTTCTTCTTTAATATATTGTAATGCAAACTAAATAAGGAAATATACGAGAAAAGCTCACGAGAAAGATGTTTTGTACTCTTGCCCCTTGGAATTATGGAGGAGAAGAAGGGAGTTGTTTTTGGTTGTTTTTTATAAGGAAACATGTTGTCTTTCATATATATTTGCTCATCTTTTATTTTTACGGGCTGGTTGGGTTTTTATTAAAGGTGGACTTTACGTAAACTGCTTATGGGTAGGCCTAGAATCTAAGACCTATTGTGAATATGTTTTTTTTTGGGCTTGATGGCAACTTAATCGGGCTATCATAACCATTTCCTTTCAACAGTATCATATCTCTGTCCTTGATTAATTCTTCATCTATTTTCTTACTTTATCATTTAAGCGCCATAATTTGTAATTATCATCTTCATTTTTAACAATTACATATTCACATCATCTTTATTTACACTTACCACTCCACTTTTTAACTAGAAACATTTGGAGTTCCTAATTCTCTACTAGTATCTATTCCCACCTTCCTTACTCTCATTTTAAGTTCCTCAATCACCCTACCTTATGTTACAGGGTTAAGTTTGAGGTTAGCCAACTCTCAATAAAATGCCTTGTGAGTGTGATCAATTATGCCTAATTGATCTAGCAAAATCACTTGATAAGGAAGTAACGAAACTAAAGTCATTGAGGAACAAAAGAGTTGTCTTTTATAATGACTTACATTCTCACCACCTAAGAACGGAGATCAATGCCTAGAGGATTTGTTTTATGGACAATGTTACGAGAATCTTAAAAAAAAAGACAAATAACATGAAGAACGTTATTGGTAAGTCAATAGGATATTGTAGAATAATTGAAGTAATAGATACGTAATATTCAACAACATGATCTAGAGGGATGACACACATATAAATGAGTTTCTAATAGACAATAAAATTTAAGTGATAAGGTCCTCAACAGTTAGGACATTTTGGATAGTTATAACCACTTAGATAGTTAATATGTTAATTGCCTAAGTAATAAAATGACACACCCATATGACTTATGGCTATCCCATGCAAGACAAGGCTAGGTGTCCTTACACCATGCCAATATTCATGCAACTAATTAGATTCAACCACATCACCATGAAGAACCATGCAACCGATGTCCATACACCATCTGCAAGCTATCCACCAATGTAGCTCCACTTCCCAGCATATAGTTTGATAATTACATAGCACCAAAGGGGCAAAGGTACTGAAGGGACCTTACAGACCTCCCCCACCAAAAGGAGCAAACGTCCACGTCGGAAGATCGTCCAAGTATTTCTTGATCACATCCTCAAATTGCTATAGATAGATGTCTTCTTCCCATGTTGCATCAGCTACACCTTTGCCCTTCCATTTTACAAGAAATTCAATCCACCGATTTTTCTTCTGTTGTCTCAATCGTCGATGATTAAGGATCTTTTCGACTTCATTGTTATATTGAACTTGCACCTTTGGAGGAGCACACTGCTGCTTGCTCCTCTCCAGTTCCTCTTCATTATGATAAAACCTGCACAAGTAACTTACATAGATCGTGGGGTGAACTTTCAGCCTTTCAGGTAAGTTAAGTCGATAAGCCACCTTATCAACTTTCTTGATAACCTCAAATGGACCATAATATTTTGAAATGAGGCCTTTATGAGCTGGCTTTCCATTGATTTTTTTCCATATATAAGGTGTTAATTTTGCAACACTTTGTTGCCCACAATAAAGAATATTGGACGTCTATGCTTGTTAGCATATTTTTCCATCCTTTGACCAACTTTTCAAAGGCTATCTTTTGCCTCATCCAAGAGTTATTGTCGATCCTCATGAATTTATAGGCAACTAAACACTTGCTCCAAGTTGTTGTTTAGTAATTTCCAAAGAAGTTAGAGGCTAATGTCCCAAGATCACTTCAAAAGGACTCTTCCCTGTTGCAGAGGATCGATGAAGATTGTAAGCAAATTGTGCTCTATCCAAAAGATCTAGTCAAATGTTCTTACTTGCACTCACCTAGTGACATAAATAATCTTCCAATAGTGCATTTATCCTCTCCGTCTGTCCATCGATTTAAGGATGATTTATTGTAGAAAATTTAAGTTCAAACCCCATCATATTGAATAAGGTTGTCCAAAACTGACCTGTAAATCGTGGATCTCTGTCTCTCACCACGTCTGCTGGAACACCAAAGTGTTTAACAACATTTCGGTAGAACAGATCAGTAGCTATTTGCACTGTACACTTGGATGTTGCAGCTATAAAAGCAATATATTTAGAGAACCGATCAACCGCAACTAACACCTAAGCTTTGCCATCTACCTTCAAAAATCCCACAACAAAATCCATAAATGCTGACATCCACAGAATCTCAAGAATAGAAAGTGGCTGGAGTACTCCTACCTTTTTTTACCTCTCCATTTTATCTTGTTGAGACACTAAACAAGTTCTGCAGTCGGTCTCTATGTCTTGATCCATTAGTGACCAAATATAAGATTTGGATAGCAGTGCGAGCATCTTTTCTTTACCTGTATGTCCTTGTTAGATCGAAAACAAATTTGGCTAAACGTTAGATTTCAAAAACTTTTTTTGAAATCAAAACGTAGCAGAAACATGATAACCAAATCAACATGTTTTAATCCATATATGATACGACATTAGAAAAATAAATAATATAAGAGCATGATCGAAACTTTACCGATTCCTTTGCTACAGCTTTGAATCTTCGTTATTGTATCCTCAACTAATACGATCTACCACTTGTTCTCTTTAGACAACTTGGTTAACAAGATCTTTTGGTGGGAAAGGAGAAGAAATATTATAGAGGTTTTTCTTTTTTGATTAACTAGTTGAAAGAACCAAAATGAGACACTTTCATTCCTAATTTCAGCTCGATCATGAAAGAAAAAAGGGAGGAGTCCAAGCAACCAATACACTACTCCATTCTTTTAATCAAAATGAAAGAGAGGTTAATAAATGAGACATTCTAATTTGTTTAATATGGGTAGATGAAAAGATTAAAAAAACAAAATAAGGCACTCTCATTTTCGACTAAATGATGAAAGAAGGGAGAGAGAGCAATAAATGCAATACTTCTTTCTTTGATCAAATGAATGCTAAAAGGTTTATATGTTTATCTACATGCTAACATTAAATGACAACCATTTAATGATAAGATCATTAAACCATTTAATGATGATGAAGCATGATAAAAACCCGCTTTATATGTTGCAATTCAATGCTAAATATGTATCTATCCATTTAGCTATATAAAATTGAAATCTACATCATTGTAGATTATGGTTTTACCCTCCTTTTGTCTTTACAAATATTGTTTCAATTTAATTAATCCAATTAATCAAATCAAACCAAAACTAGCCCAATATTAAATGTTCATTTTGGACTTCTAATTAACAATTAATTAGTGTAAGCCTAACTCATAAGCTTAAAATCTAATTTAATTAACTCTTAATTAAATTATTTCGGTATTATTATTCTGAAGTTAATTTGGTCCTTTCCCTTTTTTTATTTTCTTTCCAGTAACCTTTATTTATTTTTCTTACTTTGCTTGATAACCTTTTCTAGAAGTCAAGTAGAGAATCTAATTGGATTTATATAATTCAAGTTTCAATAAACCCGAAATTATTTTAATCTCATTAGAATTAATTCTAACTTATTAACCAAATGTCATTCTACTAAAGACACTCAGTTGAGCTCTCGACTTATTAAATATTATGAGAACACATGTTTCAAATCAAATGTCTAATTGCAAACTCTATTATGAACCATATTATAGTCATTCGCACAATAAAGGATAAAATTACCATTTTGCTCTTATTTTGGTTTTAGATCTCCCACTTTACTTTATATGATGATTAACACACAATATCTCATATTGGTGTTAAAACTTGATAAGTAGCTACTCCATCAAACTCTTGGCACCAGTTTAATTACCAATTTTCATAAAACATCTATAAGTAATGATATCACTATAAACTCTTTATTTAAGTGGATGTCCCTTGATACATGTTTCAATTAATAATTCCAACATGCAGACACTAGATTGATACTCTGTAAAAATTCATTCCAAACATATTAAGAATTATAATGAAACACACATGAGTTCACCACTAATCAAAATTGTAGTTCATAATAAAAAATGCTAAAGTGTATGCTTTAAGATTAAAGAAATGACTTAATTTATTTTTTAAAACATACGTGATTTCATATTTATTTAATAATTTCATTATTGATAGTCAACTACTATCATGATATAAAACTCATCATTCCCTTGAAGTAAACTCCTTTACTTACACGAAGATAAATCGCAATATTAGAGTCTAAACTATAATCAAGCGACCAACTTGATTATTCAACTGTGAATCAACTAATTTAGATTATAATAATATACATGTTTTCCATACATCTCCATGTATATGTATATTACTTACAAATTTTTTTTGATAACTTATGATTAGTTATATTATGCTCATATAAATAAAACCAAACTCTTTTATTTTATTAATAATAAATATTTTCATTAAAAAATTGAAAGAAGATTAAGTTATATGTAAATACACTTGCTTTCCAGGGTACTATATTTACAGAACCCCAACAATCTCCCAGTTGTCCTAAAATAAGTTTGACATATCCCTCATTTTCATCTCTTCTAGGTGACCCTCAAAACTCTTTTGACACATCGTCTTCGTAAATGGATCAGCAAGATTTTGCTCTGTGCGAATCTTTACTACATTCACCTCACCACGTTATATTATCTCCCTTATAGGATGATACTTTTTCTCAATGTGTTTGGCAGCTTTACAGTTTCAAGGTTTTTTAGAATTAGCCATTGTCCCATTATTATCACAATAAAGTGTAATGACCTTTTCTGCCTTAGGAACTACCTTCAAATCATTTATGAACTTGCAGAGCCAGACTGCTTCTTTTGTTGCTTCATAAGCGGCAACATACTCACCTTTCATTATCAATTCAGTAATATAAGATTGCTTGATACTCCTCTAGACAATGGCTTTACCTCCTAAAATAAATATAGAACCAGAAGTTGATTTCCTTAAATCAACATCTGATTGGAAATCGAAATCTGTTTATCCTATCAGAATAAGGTTACTTCTAGAGTAAACAAGCATTAATTTCTTCGTTCTACGAAGATACTTTATTATGCACTTAACTGCAATCTAATGCTTCATTCCAAGATTGGACTGGAATTTATTACCAGTCCCACTGTATAACAGATATTCGATCTAGTGCAAACTATATCATATATTAAACTTCTAACTATTGAAGCATATGGAATGTTGTGCATGCGTTCGACCTCCTCTTGAGTCTTAAGTGCTTGCTCCTTTAAAAGTTTGATTCCATATTTAGTAGACGTGAAACCCTTATTGGAATCCTGCATGACAAACTTATTAAGCAATTCTCAATGTAGGTTAATTGAGACAAGGTTATCTATTTGTTCTTATGATCCTTTGTAAGCTTGATCCTTATAACATAGTTAGCCTCTCTTAAATCCTTCATTGAGAATTGTTCATTCAGTCATCCTTTGACCGTAGATAACATTTCTACATTATTCCCAATGAGTAGAATGTCATCGACATGCAGAATTGGGAAAATAACCTTGCCTTTTTGTATCCTTTTATAGACACAAGGCTCATCTAGGTTTTGTATGAATCCATAGGTTTTGATAGACTTATCAAACCTAATGTTCCAAGACCTAGATGCTTGCTTAAGTCCATAAATGAACCTCTATAGTTTGCATACCCTATGCTCATTACCTGGCTCAATGAATCCTTCTGGTTGGGCCATATAAATGGTATCATCAAGATATCCATTAAGAAATGCGATCTTAATGTCCATTTGTTATATTTCATAATCGAAATAGGCTGCTATGGACAAAAGAATTCTGATGGGCTTAAGCATGATAATTGGAGAAAAAGTCTCCTCATAATCTATATTTCTTTTTTAGTATAGGCTTTAGCTACTAATCTAGCTTTAAAAGTCTTTACCTTTTCATCCGATCCTCTTTTCTTTTTAAAGATCCATTTACACCCTATGACTTTTACATCTGGCGGTAGATCTAAAAGGATCCAGACTTGATTGGTATACATGAAATCTATTTCCAATTCCATCGTCTTGAGCTATTTTTTTGCATCAACATCATTAATAGCTTGTGTATAAGTAATGAGATCAGTTTCTTTTTAGTCCGAGATGGCAATTATGCCTTCTCCTAGACCTAGATACCTGTCTGGTTGTCTCACAACTCTCCCATTATATCTACACACTATTTGATGTTCAGGCTACTCTTCTGATTTAACTCTTGAATCTATTTTGACATCTTATTTTGCTATATCCAAATCAACTCTTGGTTTAGATGCAATAGCTAACTCCTTTAATAATACTTCACTTTTTTCTTTGTGATTTCTCGTAAATTCTTCCTTCAAAAAGGTTGCATTTGTCGACACAAACACCTTCATGTCTTAAGGACTATAAAAATAGTGCCCTCGTTTACTTGTAAGATATCTTACAAATAAACATACTTTTGACCTTGGTTTCATCTTTGTGAATTCAGGCTTTAGAACATGGACTGGGCATCCCCAAGTCCTTAAGTGTCGCAATGAAGGCACTCGGCCTGTCCATAACTTCCTAGATATTTTAGGCACCGATTTGGATGGAGCAAAGTTAAGAAGATAAGTTTCCATTTGTATGGTATATCCCTAGAACGATTCTGAAAGGCTAGTGTAAGACATCATTGATCTTATCATTTCCAATGGAGTCTTATTCCTCCTCCAGCTACATCATTATATTGAGGTGTTCGAGGAGCTGACAAGTTGGAAACAATTCTATTATCAATTAGAAATTGTTGAAACTCTCCAGATAAGTATTCACCACCTCGATCCGATCAAAGTTGTTTTAATAACTTGTCTAACTGTTTCTTAGCTTTAACTTTGAATTCTTTGAACCTTTCAAAGGACTTACTCTTTTTATACATCAAATACAAATAGTTATGTCTAAAGCAATCATCTATAAAGGTTATGAAGTATTCAAAACCTCTTCAAGCTTGTACGTTCATGGGCCTACCTATATCAGCGTGTACCAGGTCCAACGTAGATTTGTATCTGTTTCCTTTGGAAGGAAATAAGACCTTGATCATTTTTCCTTAAATACAAGATTCACAGGTGGGTAATGGATCATTATCCAAGTTTGTAAGGATCATATCCTTCACTAACCTGTTAAGTCTTTTCTAATTGACATGATTCATTCTTAAGTTCCACAAACATTTTGAATTAATGATAAAGTCATGGGATTGTCTTAGTTTTATTAATTATGTGGTGTTTAGTGAGCCTGTCATAGGTTTTATAACTACTCTCACTGATTCTGTGGAAATGTAGGATCCATTTGCTATCTTGACATGAAACTGGCCTTTAGGTAGTATTTTCCTTTGCTGGAACCCCTGCAAAGAATTGCAAACATGATCAGTGGTTCCTGAATATAATATCCAAGAATCAAATGAATTTTTCACATTTCTAGTTCCTAACAAACTTAGAAAACCCATACCTTGTTTGCTTTTGAGGGACTTAAGGTATACTACACAATTTCTTTTCAGTGGCCCTTTTCACTACAGTGGAAACACTTTCCCTTGGTTTCCTCTTTGACCTTCTTTTTCATAAGTTGGACCTTAACTGTTGTTTGAGCCTTCTTTTTCATTGGACCCTTCTTTTTTTGCTTACCCTTACCCTTGGGCTTAGAAGAAGATGCTACATTAGCCTTGATATTTAATATCTCCTTCGTGTTCTGGAGGGTAGTCATCAACTCACTTATGGTGTAATCATTGGTATTGAGCTCATAGTCTAGCTTAAACTGCTGAAAAGAAGAGTTTAAGCTATTGATGATCATAATCATTTGTGTTTTGGCATCCATGTCCACCCTAAGCATCTCGCCTTAGTAACCATATACATTACCTTAAGTATGTAATCCCACACCGGTTCACCAAACTTTTGTCTGAGATTGTGAAATGTCTGGATAACTTTCAGCCTTGCAGACTTTGTACTCACACCAAACATTTCACGTAGGTGATGGACCATTGCATCGACATTTTTTATGCCTGCAAGTTGCTTTTGCAATATTGCACTGACAAAAGCCAGAATATAACACTTAATAGTCTTATCAACTTTCTGCCATCGCTGTTGTTGCTGGACTTAATCAGAAGTTGACTTGTCACCTGGAGGTGCAGGCTTATTGTTCATTAATACCCATAAAATTCGTTCATATTAGAGAACGATGTCGAGGGTACATCTCCATTCATTAAATTTCTCTTCATTTTTCAATTTGTTATTAGTCAAGAGCATTGTGAGTGGATTCATATTGTAGTGATTATGTATGGAAATATAAATTATTAAAGAATAAGCATACTGGTCAGCAATATTAGAATTTTGTATAAAATTATGATGCATGTATGCATGATGATAGATTTAATAAAACTTAAAAAATTAAAACTTTATATGATGATTATTTTTCCTTATCTATAACGGACTAAGTGATGGTTGGCTATCTTATCCATTAAAAAAATAGGACTCTCCTACTGAAAAAGTTAGGAAGCATCTTCATACTGAAGTTTTTAAGAAGCGCCATAATTTGATCCATATTTATCAATAGAGTTACGGTGGGCAGGTTATTGATAAAATAAGTTGAGTGTGTAATCATTTGATTCATCCACTAAAGGTACTCGCAAACCATGCCTCGGTGGGAGATCACATTTGATACCAATAAGTTGACTTATCCTTTAGGAGACCCAAACCATGCAAGATTTAGGATTCATGTTCTTCGGTGGAGAGTAACACTTCACCACTTGCAAACGGGCCATTATATGGAGATCGTAGACTCTCACATGAGCATCATCTCTTACTCAATTTTTTTGGACTTTAAGTTTTAATAAATACCATCTTGTCTAGATGAAATTTATTAACCATCCTATATTGTTTCATTATA
>JANZLF010000221.1:4912378-4925030 GCA_026546835.1 Erythroxylum foetidum | reverse complement strand
AATAAAAATAAGAAAATTTAAAATATATAATAAATAATGAAATAATGATAAATAAGTGAAGAATAAAAATAAAAATAAAAAGTAAATAAATAAACAAATAAGAAAGAGGACAAATAAATAAAAGATAATTAATTGCAAATTTGTTAACTAAAATGACTAAGGGGAAGTATTACAGATAAATATAAGACTTGATAATCGAGAATAGATTAAAAAGTCTTACAAAAAAGAGAGAAACTTCATGTAAGATCCTTTATGAATATCCTTGTATCATGTTCGGTAAGTTTTAACAAAGTCATATTATTTCTTATCACTTTTTCCTAGTTCTTCTTATGTCTTCCTCTTTTTCTCTTACAGTCTATAAGGACAATTTTCTCGCATTTTTTTTGCCAAATTTTTAGGATGTCTATTTTTCACATGTTCAAATCACTTAAACCTTGTCTTTTTTAATTTACTATAAATGTTAGTCACCCTTAATTTGTCTTTTAACACTACATTTCTGACCTTATATCTTCTTGTAAGGTTATACATTCAATGAATTATCTTATTTTTGCTACCTTTAACCTATGATTTTAGACCTATTTAATGAGTCAATACTTTGTCTTATAAAGTATGGCCCACTTAATTGCTAAATGGTAGAATTTACCTTTTAGTTTGATTGTTACCCTTGTGTCACATAAATCTGCTGATGCACCCATCCAATTGAGTTACTCTAATTTGATACAGTGAACTATGTTTTTATATATTTCATTGTTGCTTTAGATGATGGATCCAAGGTACTTAAAACAATCTTTCTGTGATATAACGTTCGAACTAATATTTATCTCCATGTCAAAAGCCCTATGACCCAAAAAATTATACTCTTTAAGTATTCAATCTTAGTCCTATTCCATTTAAAGCTTTTTGAGTCTAACGTATCACTCTTTCTAGTTTGTTTTAGATTAATATAGAAGCTCCAATTGCTGTCATATTTGGTTGACGGATAGAGATAGTCAACTTGAGTATTGTGTGTATTCCATTCTTAATTCTTACCAACATAGGTATTATCATCATTTTTCAAATGTAGCTTCATCTTGTCGTATTCTAGCACCAAACATAAATGTATCTTTCCCCTAGTGGATTTATAGGATGTTATTTGTGGGAAGTCAAAGGAAAATAATTGCCTTAACGACAACTTTCTATGTTGTTTGTTCATTTGTACTCTCTATTAACTTGTGATATTGGCATATTCTTATATTTAGTGACATTTATCCATTTATTAATATTTGTGAACATCGATTCAAAGATGGTAGGTGTATAAAATTAAAGTAATTCTTAGCACTGCACAACAATATTCTTCAAAAATAATGAAAAGTATGGTTTAATTAATTTCAAAAGAACTCAAAAAAAGGAACTATTTTACTAATTTTCATATCAAGGGGATTGCCTGAACTAAATCTAAACCATTTGCGTGTTGATGAAAGACAGTTATGCAAAAAGAAGGGAAAGGGAGGTCTTTCTCGTTCATCGAATTAACAATTTTCATGGAGAAGTTCATATCAACTTTCTCTTGTTTCTGTATCACGCTTTGGAAATATACCCGACATTTATGATGTCTTTGATGTAAAATAGGGAAAATACGAGCAACAGTATGAACGGTCAGAAGAGTTTCAGAAGGAGCTGAAATTAAAGGTGCGTGACATATTGACAGGGCAAGAATGGCGCAGGAGAAAAATGCAGATGAGGGTATGCTGCAAGCTCTATCTTTTTCATGTTTCCATACATGTGCTTAAATGGGTGACCCTGTTTTGTTGTTTGTTCTTTCTGTTGTAATTAGATATCAGAAGAGGAAGGTAGATTGAAGAAAGATGAAGAAGAGCAGAAGGAGATGTGGAAGAGGAAGCGTGAGCATGAGGAGCAGTGGGAAGGAACAAGAGAACAGAGGGTTAGTTTCCAATTCAACTTGTCAATATCATTTCCTTCATCAATCATAAATCAATTTCCTTGAAACATTTGTTTTCTTTTCTCTCGATTGCTGTTTAAATTTGAGGGTAGATGTTATGGTTTGATCTAATTGCAAGGTATGGATTGATAAGAACTTGAGGAGAGCCACACCCTAAAAGCTAGCTTATGAGAGTAGAGAGCTCAAAGTTTTTATAAATCCTATATCAACTTTGTATTTAATCAATATGGGATTCAAGTCTCATACCTTGCAATTAGATCAAACCGTAATATTTGTCCTCCCATAAGGACCAATGTCCTCATTGGTCACGGCCATGTTGGTCACGGCTGACACTTTTAGGTCATCACTCTATGGGTCATCACTCTGAGATCCTTGTTGGTCACGGTCACGTTGGTCACGGCTGGGGCTCCCAGGTCACCACTCCGTGAGCCACCACTCCAACACCGGCTCTGATACAAATTGATAAGGACTTTAGGAGAGCCACACCCCAAAAGCTAGCTTATGAGGGTAGAGAGCCCAAAGTTCTTATAAATCCTATATCAATTTTGTATTTAATCAATATAGGATTCAAGTCTTATACCTTGCAATTAGATCAAACCGTAATAGTAGATGAGGTGCTGTAATTTGGAAGAAAATCATTTGGTTTTATGGGTCCTAATAAAACTAATCTGCAAGTTTTATCTGCTGAATGTTAGAGAGAGAATGGTTTTTATAGTCTTATCCCTTGAGGAAGCAAATTGTTTGGTAGTGAGGATTTTGGTTTGAGACTCATGCAGAGATAGCTAAATTTGTCTGGGTATGATTTGCATCCGGTGTTTAATGCAAGTTAAAATCTATTGTCATCTGATTGTTCCAATTTTGGTCTGGTCAAGAAATACCACACAAGCTTTTCATTTCTACATCGTTCTA
The DNA here is from genome assembly GCA_026546835.1 of Erythroxylum foetidum. Taxonomy (NCBI): domain Eukaryota; kingdom Viridiplantae; phylum Streptophyta; class Magnoliopsida; order Malpighiales; family Erythroxylaceae; genus Erythroxylum; species Erythroxylum foetidum. The sequence goes on along the minus strand of JANZLF010000221.1, from coordinate 4,922,182 downwards.
TTTAACTTTTAGGTCTGATTCTTTATCTGTAATTTTAATTTAGAACTCAGTCCTAGTCATTGATAAGGTTAAATGTCATTGGGTGTTTATAGTGGAAAAAACCTGTTCTTGAATTAAATGATAGGAAATCAAATTAATTAAAGAGTGAGGTGTTTGTTGTTCCATATGTATGATCTTTCACCTAAACTTGTCACAATGGTTTTTCTTGTCCGCTTTTCCTTGGATTTATATATGGGTATTGATGATCATGGTCTTTAAATAGATCTAGATGTCTAGGATCTGGATGTGTGCTTGCATCCCAACACCCCAGACTGCAGCCAGAATGGGATGAAAGGACTAGGGCCTTCGGGAAGATATGCTGATAAATTTGTTTTTATCGTTACAGCACTTAAGATCTATCCTATTTAATCAGTTTTTATACTCTCTCCAATTGATTGCCAGGTTTCAAGCTGGAGAGATTTCATGAAGGCTGGAAAGAAGGTTAGATGTTTTCTGATTATGATTGTTTTTATATGAACTAGAGTTGATATAGAGATTTTCTTGAAAACTCCAAAGAAGGGAGACCCTCCTTTCCTTTCCCCAGTTCACCTCTCTTAATTCCACTTGCAGGGTAAAAAGGGTGAAACTCGGCCACCAAAGCTTAAGACGGAGGATCCCAATAAATCCTATGTTCAAAGGCCTGTAAAGAGAGGTTAGTTAAGGTTGGAGTCTTGCTAACAACTCAGCTCTTTTGGGAGTTGAAAGGCTCTAAATGGACGTTTTAGATCGTCAGTCCTTGTCTAGCCTATCTGATGGTTTTCCTAATCTTTATGCGACCCATTTTGAGTCACACTATCATGCTGGCCATGGACACGCTTAGAGGTTGTCGAGACTGCTTGGCTCTAAATAGGTTAAAGAATCATTAAAGGAGGTTGTTAAAATCTCATCTATTACGATTTATTACCAAATTTGTACAACACTAGTACAATTAACGTTAGAGATTGTGAACAACCGCATTGTACCATTAGACTAAAAGGGATAAATTGTCATCCGAAGTGTAGACCAAAAAGGAGTAAATGAAGTAAATTGGTAGTAAGAGGAACGCCCTTCCATTTGTAGCGGTGGCTAATCCTTTCATGCTGCTTTCTAAAGTTCAAATATTGTATTTAGTCTGAGTGCCGTTGTAAAACTAAAAACAGAAATTGCTCTATTTGGTTTTGATTCTTCACCTTTAAGAAGGCTTAGAACTGCCTTTTGAAGTAGTGGCAGTTGTTTGATGATATTTCCCTATTGAGCTGTCATCAAATCACAATGTGAAGGTGAAGCTCATTGCAAGACAATCATTTTAAAGGCTGTGACTATTTAACCCATTGTACCCCTTTCGAGGTTGAAATTCTGTTTTCAATGATCAACCAATTGGTCATGTTTCGTAATGTTTGGTTCATTGAGGTCCTTAGCTACTTGTTTCCTCATTTATTTGCTTAACTAAATATAGGAGAGAGTATTAACTATGCTTATATCTACATATGAACTAAATTTAGGTTTCTTACCTTTAAAGTTACAAGGCTTTACCTTTACTTCCCCCTTGGTTACTGTAAAGGTTGTATGACTTGTACTCTTCAGCTTCTCTTCTTTAGCAATACACGAGTGATTAATGCATTTATGTCCCACGAAACTCTGATGAAAGTGTGTTCAGCGCTTGGCAAACTATACAAGAATCGAGAATGTAAATATTTAACGCCATTAGCTTAGTCAAAGTATTTCCAAAAAGGAAAAAGCTTAGTCTAAAAGTAAACAATCCTAAATTGTTTTTGATCACACGATACACTAGGATTGTTTTATTCACTATGAATTGTTTTTGATCAAACGATACACTTGGATGATAGAACACAAAAGATATAACATTATTTCGCCTCAGAAGTTACCGCCCCCCACACCCCCCGGCCAACTTAGTGTGGAGTTGGATCCGCGAACGTGGACTTAGTGTAAAGCTCAGTATATTTTATTAGGCTCCATATCTCAACAATTATTAATGTAACAAATTTAGAAAAATTATAAAAACTCACTTTACATATTTACAAGACCTTAAAAACTAACCCAAAATAACTTAAAAGATCATTTTGTAAATTTTGTGAATTCTGAGATTTTTTTGTCGAATAATATGCTGACGTTAATAAGTGTCGTCAGCATCGCGAGTGCTTTTAGAAGATGCATGAACAACATGCACCAGCCCTCACATGTCTTTAAGTGCAGGGCATGTGCTTTTTATGCACCAAATGTTCACAGATATGTGGCGTCTTCAGTGTTGCATGGTACAGACGCACTAATCGCTTCAGTTGTGTGTGTCCCACGCATAAACATGCATCCAACACCAACCTTCCACATGCACCAACTGTCTGGTATGTGTGTATCACACGTGCCAAACTCTGAATGCGTCCCAGAAGCAACAGGATGCTTCTTCATCCATTTCTCTGTTCGGTAGCCAGAAAAAGCAATTTTTTACAATTTTTTTTTATTTTTCACCAGATCACCCAAAAGTCCATTTTGACTCTTTTTTTAACGCAATGTTTGTTCAAAAATCAATTAAAAAAACAAATATACAATTTATACGAGAAAGAACATATTAATTTCTTCAATTTCTTAACGTAAAAAATTTCTATTCAAATTTATACAATTATGGAACCGTTCTAATACCACTCCTTAGTTATAACATGAACTTTAATTATAGAACCAAAATCAACTATAAACTTGTATTAACAAAGAAAATGAAGAAGGCACTTACTTTGTTATTCATTACATGATGAACAAGTTACTGAATTGTTTGAACAAGCTCCTTAATGTTTGGATAAGCTTCCGAAACTTTCAATTAAACTTTATAAAAGTTGTATATCTTTACGTCGTTAGTGTCTTTCTACAAATTTCTTAATGTGTGGGCCTTTAATAAGAGAAACTAAATGTCCCCAAACTTACTTAAACAGGCAATACGAGACCTTAATAGCTATTTATAGTAACTTTATTGAGTCTTTCCATCATAGGTCTAACACATATCCAACTAATGTTAATTAAGACTCATTTTTCTCATTAGACTTTAGCCTATTTAGTCACATCTTTTATTGAGCTTCTTTATTATATTTAATCTATATTAAATTTGATTTTATTAACTTAACTTTATTAAAAAAACTCGTAATTAACAGTTGTCTAATTGAAAAATTGCTAACAAGGAACACTTATGTGAGAAGCAATCTAGCTTAAGGAGTATCTAATCAAAGTAACAATTAGTTCACTGATGAAGGTAATCTCAGATCTAGATTACGCATGTAATAATGGACAGAGCGATCTGTCAATAGTGTGGAGAGTAAAGTTAATGTTGGTACATTCTTGTAAACAGGCACTTGTCCGAAGATGTTTTAGCTGGTGAATTGATAGTGGATCATTCAAGGACCCAAAAAATAGTAAATTAATTAATAGTTGGTGATGGTTTAGAAAAAGCTTCAATGTATGTTTGCTTGTATGTGGATGTGTATATTTTATATGTTTTAAATTGCAAGTGCACGATGTGATTATAACTAAACTCATAAGAGGAAGAGATTGGGCTTGGATACTAAAGCTCTATCCTAAGAGTGATCACACTATAAAAAGAAAAAGAAGACCGATTGAGTGGTTTGACTACTCAACCTTGCTAGGGCAGGAGCTCTAAATAGTTTGGAACTATCTTTACTGATACAGGCCTACACTTAAGGGCCCTCAGCTTATAGTTGGATCTCCTATAGGCATATCTTTCAAAAGATCATCATAGAGAATGAAGCATAAAATGGAATAAGAGAATCAATTTATCTGACCTCTTGTTACATCTAGTTCACTTGCACACTCCGTTTGCTTTATACTTGTATTCCACTCGCTCGTTCCCTCTACTTGTTGCATGAGTATCTTCAAAGTGGACTCTATTTTCAGAAAAAAACCTAGCTTGGATGGAACTGAACAAGATCCCGAGCCTTTTCTTCTGTCTTAAATCTCCAATCCTCGATCAAACTTGTGTTCCCCAGGCGGCATCAACTGGGGTCTTTCTTGTGCCTATCAATATGTATCAACTTGGTTTTGTCTCGAACGAAGTTATAGCTAATGGCTTTGTCTCAAACAAAGTTATAGCTAAAATTAGTAAATACAGGTTGATCCCAAGAGAGCTACAAATACTAGTAATAATTTATTTTCTATTATCTAACAGATAAATAAGATGATGGTATGATTAAAATTAAACTAAAATAAAATTCAACAAAATAATGAACTAGAACATATATAACTTAATGATTAATCAATATCAAATATCTAGAACCTAGGTATTGAATCCCTCTAATATCTTTAAGCATTAACCCTTTATTATGCAATCTAGTTATTGATCATTGGATAGGGAAATTCCTATCCTATATTAATATTTTTTTTTCAAGGCTATTAACAACTAATCATTGGTTAGTTAAACATCTTTCTAGTTAAAACCACTAAGATTGCATTATTCGATTCATAAAAATCACTATTAGGTTTTACCATAATCCAGAGGATTTAAGTTGACCTTATTCTAGGTTGCATGCAACTCCTTCTAATTATGTTAGACCTATTTATGCAAAAAAATTTCTCAACCTTAATCATATGAAATCAAACATTGAACTAATATGTCAATGTGTCGAACATATCAATTCAAGAATAAAAATGCATAATTAAATTGGAATGAATGAATCAATCAGATTGCATTAAATCAAAGATCAAATTATAGTATCTATCCTAACTTATAATTCATCATACCTAAGCATTAAACAAACTTAGTTCATACACATAGAAAACTAAAAAAAGTTAAAGGTTCAGAAGAATAATTAAAAAAGAGAGAACTCATGATATATATCCCTTTTTTTTTCTAATGTAATCCTCTTGAAACTTTAATGGAAAACTACCCTCTATCAGATCTTTTGAAATAATCTGTGTTTTCCTCGTGTTAGGTTCAGAATTACACCTCTAACTCTAAATATTTTCTCTAACTTCGACTTTAATTGCCTCCTCTTCGTCTCCTCTTCATAATTACCTTTTTGTTGCAAAATTATGGTTTTCAGAGTATGTCCTTGTTTGACAATTAGATATTGCATTAGTTGTTAGCTGATGACTGATTTTATCAGTTATATTATATCAACTGATTTGACCAGCAGATTGCATTAGCTGTTTGTCATTTAATGTTTGGTAAAATTAGTTGTTTAGTATTAATTATTTATGTGTAAAATAGCTTATGAGAAAATGGCTTAAAAAATTATAAGGGTATGAATATTATATATCTTAGTATTTTGTTGAATATTCTTATAGGAATTTAGATTTTAGATATTTAATTCTACAAAAATTAAGTTTATAACTCTAATAAAAAATATAGAACATATAACAACATCAACAACAATAACAACAACAACAACAATAACAACAATAATGACAAGAATAATAGTAGTAGTAATAATAGTAGTAGTAGTAATAGTAGTAGTAGTAGTAGTAATAATAATGATGATGATGATACATCCAAACATAAAATATAACAATCCAAATGAAGTTTAACAAAACAATTCAAATAAAGAAAAGAGGTTGGGCAAAATTTAAGGGCAAATTTAGCATTATAGGAAAGGGTAATCAGTTGATTGCCTAAAGAGCTACTCACAAGGAACTTTTAATTTTTAGCTGGTTGGGTTGACTGGTTGAATCAGTCAACCCAACCAGCCAACAACCAAACAACTAAAATAGCTTATTGATGAAGTCAAACAACTGATTTTGGCCAATCAACTAAAAAATTGGTTGATCAACCAACAACCAAACAAGGCCCTTATCTAATATCTGTGGAGGTGCTTCCACTGCAAATTTAAGTAAAGAAGACTTAAGATGATATAGTTTGGAAATGTTAAAAGATGTTAGAATTGACATTAGCTAAGACAACAGACACCAAGATGAGCTGAAGGCCTAAGCAAGTCGAATGTATTGTTAATGATGATTTCTAGTCAACAATGGTGGTTTCGGTGGAGACAAGACCTAAAGACTTACTAGAAAGATATTCCCAACTAAGTGTTGATGTCACACTTGATGAAAATGATAAGTATTTGTGAACAAGAATGAGAAACTAAAAATTGAGCAAGTGAATAATAAGATTAAAAATTTGTAAAGAACTCGTTAAGGCATTAAGGTCAAGATTCTGGACCATTAATCATCGATAAGCTTAAGACCTTTGAGGTTAAGGGTTCTAATTCCACAAAGGATTGTTCAAAAATATTTTATTATTCTTGAGAAAGCTTTAACTATATATACAATTGAGAATTTGTAAATGTCCCATTGATTTGCTAACTATAGGACCAATCTAACCTAAGAATCAACTAAGTTAAAGGAATATGGGCCAAAAGTATATTTTGAACCTCAATGTTTATGATAGATTACAACTTGAACCCTAATGTTTTGAAGCATTTAAATTGAACTATAACATATTTAAAACATTCAGAATAGATTAAAACGATAAAAAGTTTGACAACGTTATCTCTCCATCAGTTAAATGTCATGTCAATATTGATATGATACTTTTTATTTTAACAAAAAGTGAGTCTCACTCCCACATAATTAGATTTTTTAAAAATTAATATGAAAGTGGGTCTCATTTTTACGTGGCAATGGGCTACTATTATATATTTTAGACTGTGTATCCTACGGTAAGTGAAACTCACTGTTTTACATTTCAAACAGTGGGTCCTAATTGTCATATGATAGTGAGGCTCATTTTTATTAAAAATAAAAAAACATCACATCAGTATTGACATGACAGTTAGCTAATAGGGAGTTAACTTCATTAAAATTTTCACATTTAAGGTCTATTTTGAATGTTTAAAATTTTCAAGGTTTAATTGAATACTTTGAAATGTTAGGGAGGTTATGTATTTGGCTATAAACGTTGAGGTCTAAAATGCATTTTAAACTAAGAAATATGTACCAACTAGGAATTAACTTTGATCATAATTAATTTATATCAACTACTGGTTGTAACTCATATTCTCTAGATCTTTAAAGATGAAACAAAGTTAAGAACTTGTATAAGTGCAGCTCCCAATCTTATTTTGCAACAACGAATTATTTCATATTTCCAGAAATTATTGAGATAGTTTAATGAAATGGTTAAAAATGACATTTTCATGTATAACTTGTTTAGTTATTTTAGATTTTGGGATTAAATTGTTTATCTATATTTTTACCCTTTCTTTAATTGACTGGGGAGATTTTTAAGTAGAGTGGTGGTAACACATTGACGAAAATTGTCAGAAATTGTTAAATAGTGAAATATATGGTCAAATACTTTAAACTTATTTTGTATAATTATTCTGATAAAATTTAAACTTGATGATATAATTAATAAGAAATATTTCATAATTGTTTAACAATTATTTCATTTTTCCATTAGTCTGCAACTCATTTAGAAGTCGTAAGACTATTATTTTTCTGCAACTCACATTGTCTTTATATTTCATTACAGATGTAACAAAAAAAATTGACATTTTTAGTTTATAATGTATCGTGTATTATTACTTTTAAAATGTATTGTTTTCTAATGAAAATTTCCAAATAGAATGAATTGTGAGTCGAACTAATTTTAAAAGTTGGATTTAATTTTTAATATTATGACTAAAATTTCAACTAGATGCAATTAACACATTCACAAATAGACCAAAGTTAAATTAACCCGAATACGGGAAAAAGAAAAAGCTCTACTTCATTTTACTAATATCTCAAAATGATAACAAGCAGGTTAAAATTGGTACGCATAGTTAGGTTCTTACTAAAGGAAACTTGAATAGAAAATCTATAAGACAACCTTTATTATCTGTGCACCATTCAAATTCGAGAAGAAAAAGCAAGCCAGTGCATGATCTTCCTGATAATCAATAGGCCATAATTGATATGTAGCCAATAGTGACTATCCTAATTAATGAAATATTCATCAGAGGTATAGGAGCTCTTGCAAGTAGGAGACCATGGATTTGCTATTCGTATCATAAAAGAGCTCCACTTACCAAAACTTGTGAGGATCAAAACATTCAAACTTTATAGCTACAGTATCAGGTCTTTCATATTGTAATTACTAAAAAATTTCAAGATTTGCCACAAAAACGAAGAAACAAAAAGGGAGGACGAAGAGAGTGGGAGAGCCAAAGCAGTACAACTTGAGTTAATAGGGATATCTCTAGAGATATGGCACTCTAATCGCTCCAAGTCATATGAATGCAAGATCTTCCTGAAGTCACAAACCAATCATCTTCTCCCCTACACGTACCATAATCATTCGATTAAAGGTGTTGAAACTAAGCATTAGGTAGTTTTAATTTCTCCAAAAACCCATTGGTTTTATTGTTTAAGAGAACATTTAAGCTTGAGTTTAACCATTACCAAAACCATTACAAAAATAGGTTGCTTTCCACATGTTATGATCTTTTTAAACACTCTAGCGACATTGCTTGGAACCCTATAACTGGGAGATTTAACGCCGAACCAGAAGTATGGGAAGCAATGATATAGGTTATTCTATTATCTCTTTTATGTTTTGTGTTGTTTTATTCAGGCTTTAAGGAACTAGTTTCTGCTGGTAGATATTTGAAGTATTTTCTGTTGATAGCTTAGAGTTTAATTGCTTAATGATTTGTTGATAATAGAAACTTAAACTGTGATGCTTTGTGTTTATAATGGTTATGAGGGTTTGACATGTTTAAGATTATAAGAGACATTCATGTGAGTGGATAGAAAGCAGCAGGAAATACAAAAATTGGGATATAAAAATTGGGATCCTTGATTTATTCACAAGGATGGAAAGTTGATATGCTGTAGAAAGATCAAATAGAAATTGTTTTTTTATGCATTCCAAGTCGGATAAAATTTGATTCTATCACTTTATTTTTCAGATCTAGGCCCTAACAAATATCATGGATGCCTCAAATTTTCCCTCTTTTTAATTGTCACTTTAAATTTGATTCCGAAGACACATGTGGTTTTCAAATAAACTGGTGTTGCCCTTTTGCTTCCTAATTGAAGTTACTTCTTATTCCGATTCTGATCCAATTTCTGTGACTTCTCCAAAGAAAAAGAAAAGAAAGAGTGTTGTTGCAACAGAAATTGTTGGGGTTAAAGAATCTATTGACAATGTTGCTGAGGTACTTAAGAAATCAAATACAATTGCTGAAAAACACGCCAACGAGTTTATGGAGAGCATGAAGTGTATGTTGAATTGTTAAACCTTGACCTTCATGTGTGCCTTCGCTACAAAACTTATGATTTTCTAACTGCAAGTTCCATTAGGGTGAGAAATTTTTTTGGTTGTCCCGAGTAGGAGCGTAATAATTATTTAATGCATATGATGACTAGCGCACCTGTTTCAGAAATGGAATAAAGATAAAATTTTGGGTAGGTGATCTTTTGCATTGCAAATTTTTTTGAAATGGTAAAGCCTAATTTGATTTGCTAGTTTTTTTTGTTTAATCTGCTAGCTTTTATTTTGTTTAATTTATGATGTGTTTATTTGCAGATCTTTTGCTTATGGAGGAGTCATGGCTATGCTGAATTGGAATTTTTTACTTATGAAGTAAATATTAGTGTAGATTTGTTGCTTGTGGAGTAAATACAAGTGCAGATTTTTTGCTTATGGAGTAAATATTAGTGCAGTTTTTTGCTTATGGAAGTCATTGCTGTGTTAAAATGGAATTAACAGAACCTTTATCTTTTGGATTATCAAAATATGAATGTTTAAATTCTAAACCATGTAAATATACATATAGTTATATGTAA
>JANZLF010000221.1:4888726-4903562 GCA_026546835.1 Erythroxylum foetidum | reverse complement strand
GATGCTGCCCCAGAAATCACCCAATCTGGACAGTAATGTTCTATCAAGCATAACTCCCTGTACACAAGTCAAAAAAAATCACTACCTTATATCATTGGAAAGATAAGATCTCAAACTTCAATTTTCATGAAGAACCCAAATTCCAATTCAACCTCTAACAATTTCAAAACTGTCATGAAAGTTTCTGCCATGATCAGCAATCCATGACCTAGCTTAGGTTCAGTTTTTGCAAAAATCATAACTCCCAAATCTGACATCCAAAAATTACATTCTATATACCATTTTCAAGATAAATGTTTCCTCTACAACTCTTCAGAAGATCACTCAAGCTAATTCAATCCACAAAAATCGCTAAAATTGCTACTAATCAGAATGTGCACCAAATCACACTTAGTCTAGGTTTCCACAAAATGCTCAAAACCAGTCAAGAGTAAACAGTTCATATCTCCCAATATACATCTCGAAAAATAGCAAGATTAGTGGGAATGGAAAGCTAACTTAATATGCTTCAACTTTCATGAAGACCATTTTCCCAAATTCCCTATCAATTAATTTAGAAAAATCAGCAAAACACGTTGGTCAAGGTTTCGGTTACTGTTCACAGATACAAAAACAAGAACTTTCCATGCAAATTTTCGACCTTTTAGAGTTACAATTTAACAATACCTATTTCATACAAAATTGTAGCCAACAAGCTCAAGTTTAATTGGGCACAAACCGCAACCCATTTGCTTACTCACACAATGAGTTATGATCAAAACATTGCATTAGGTTCAATATCCATTTTCCAGCTTTCATCTTCAACTTAACTCCTATCACTTCTAATACCAATTCCACATGCATAAGCATCCTAATGAATAAGAAATAAGTTATTAGATCATTCATACAATCAATTAGGCTCAACATACACACTCAAAACACAACAAGTTAGACATATACTCCATTCACACTCAATCCTCACCTTCTCATCAAACTAGCTTCAAATAACCATGTATATAACATGAAACATGAGACTTACCTAATTAAGTCACTAAATCTCCAAATTCTTCAAGGAAAATCCCAAGACCTATCTTGCTCCACCACCCACGTAAATCACCATCTCTAGGGTTGAAAAGAGAACAACTCCTTTGATGGAAAGAAGAGCAAAGTGGAGAGGTGTAGGATGTTCAAAAGCAAAGGAACTAATGTGATCTAAGCTCACCAAGAAGGGAAGAAGATAACCCACGAAAATGGAAGGAAAAATTCACCAAAAACTTCTAAGAAGAGAGAGTGTCGTGAGGGTGGTGTGGAAGGAAGCTTAAGGAAAGACAAACCTAAGTTACTTTAATAAATACATGGCTAAGATCATGCCATGTGTCATGCCATGTGTCAAACCTTCATTCCATCTTCATTTAATAAACTAAACCCAAACTCCAACAAATTTACACTTGTCCAATGCCCATATATCCACATGTCCCTAATTTCTACTACCCTTGACCCATTGGTCTGTCACCCGGTATTTTTCCTAGTCCGGGATTTAACCCCGAAAAATTCTAGAAAAATTCCCATAAATCCCTAAAAATGTAAAACACTCAATGGCGCACTCCAAATAATTTTTCAAATACACCTTTCCCATAAATTTCACAAAGAATCTCAGTTTGAAACCTAAGCCGGAAAATGTCATGAGTGCATGTATACTATGTGCATGTGCAACCAATCATCAGTTATAGAGGCTATATAATGTATGTTCATGCCGAGTTATAATGCAATACTCCTAACCCGTCTCAAATGACCAATAAACCATTCCTATGGGAGATGGGATGTTACAGATTTCTCACAAATTGGAATGATTAAATTGTTTCATAAATTATAAAAATTTGGTAGAGAATAAATGAGACACAAAAATAAAAGTACTAAGAATTGATTAAAAACAAAAATACTTATATAATAAGTTCAAAATTTTATACGATAGAAAAGGTATAAAAAAGATAGTAGATTATTCTTTGAACCTCACAACAAAATGACGTTATGGAAGATAAAATAGAATGCTAGAAATTTTTAGGTCTATGTTAGCACAAGAAAATTTACCACTCACCTATTAGGTGATTCATTGCTCACAATCACTTATGTTTTAATCGATTACCCATAAAATCGATTACTGATACTTTATATAAGTTATGAAATGAGAGAAAACTTAGTTGACAAGTATTAAGTCACAGGGGTGTATAACTTACATTTATGACCTAAGAAGAAAGAAAGAATCTATATTAGATATTTTGGACACTAAAAAAGATACATGTTCATAGGTGAATGTGGTAACGAAGGAGTAACTGAATTTGAACCACAAGATGCCATATTTTTAATAAATGACTCTCCAAATTAAGGTGAAATATGCAAAAGGTACTTTTATATGAGACTCTTGATTATAATGATTATGTTATGCATAATTAGGAAGAGGGACTTCATCGGAGTTGGAGTAATATAAAACTTAAAGGATTGAATCAATATCAATTCTAGTTCTAACCCATAATAGTTTACCTACTGTATCTGACTCGAGTGGTAATTAAGACATTCACGAATATCTTTCTCATGAACCTCATCTACATCGAAGTTAACATGGAATAAATTCCCATTATTCATTTTGAAATTAAAGGAGAAATCACATGATTATCTCGCAAGAAGATAATGAGCCAAATGATGTATATGATACTCTTAATAATTTAAGTTTAAATCAAGTATAGGAATTAGTTAATCTCTCTAATGGGCAAAAAACTAATAGGAATTAGTTAATCTCTCTAATGGGCAAAAAACTATCGGGAACAAATATATTATCAAAATGAAATAAAAATTCAATGGAAGTATTAAAGGATATCAAGCATGTCTCGTGGCTAAAGGATATAAACAATGTGAGATAATTGATTAATTATCAACAAAAATTTTCCCCAGTAATAAGAATTGGTTCGATCCGTCTAATCATAGTTATAGTAGTCAATGTGAATCTTGAATTATATCAAATAGATGTAAATATTGTTTTTCTAAATAGATAATTAGAAGAATAATCTATATGAAACAACACGTAGATTCCATTGAGATAGGCCAATAACTTAAAGGGAGTCAGTTATTAAAATAATTTATAGCCTAAAGTAGTCTTCAAGATAGTGGTCCATACATTTTTTCTTAAAGTAATTATTTCTCATGGTTTCCATATGATTGATGAAAACCATTGTGTATACATTAAGAGATCTATAGATAAATTTGTTATTTTATCTTTATATGTGAATGATATTTTGATTATTTGTAATAACTATGAGCTTGTTAAACAAATCAAAGGTTAGTTGTCTTCCAAATTTGAGATGGAAAATATGGGTGAAATTGCATATATTTTTGGAGTTAAGATTTCAAAAGATCATTCGAAGAAATTATTCACTTTCTCAAGCCATTTGCAATTAAAAAATTCTTAGAATCATTCTATATGTAAGATTGTAAACTAACCAATAACCTTATTACTAAAGGCGAAGGTCTTAACACATTTTTTTACCCTACAAGCCCACAAAAAAAGGAAAAATGAAGAAAGTTTCATATTTTAGTTCATTTGGAAGCTTCGTGTATGCAATAATATGTATAAGTCAAATAATTATGTTGTCGAAATTTTGAACAAATATCAATCAAATCTACGACAAGTACATTAAAAAGTAGTAAAGAGAATATTAAAGTATCTAAAAGTAATGTCATTGCGCATTGTATTATCAAGATAATAACCTATTTGTAAAAAGTTATATGTACATAAATAGGAGAGGGATATAGATTAGAGAAAATTTACCCTTGGATTTTTTTTTGGATAAAAAATGATGTAATATCATGAAAAAGTAAAAAGCAATAACCTATTATGCTATCCATAATAGAAGCTGAATTTATAATATTTTTAGTTATAGTACAGAAAGCTATTTGATTTAGATGATTTTTATTTAATTTGGAAGTCACTGAAGAAGCAAAACTGATCTAGTGATAATTAATTGTGATAGTCAAACATCAATCCCTTATCCTAAAGATCCCAAATATTGTTGTAAAATCAAGCATATAAAACGTCAGGTATAATTACGTGAAAAATATAGTTACTAGAGATGAAGTGATCATTAAATGTATATCTTCATAAGATATGTTGGCATAACCAATAACAAAACTAGCTTTCTGATGTATATATATTAGGCATGTGAAGTCCCTGTGTAGATATTAAAGTATAATTAATATACATTTATACATGTATGTTCGTTCATTGTATTGTTATATATAAATGCATTATATGTGTTGACATTGTTTATTATATAGTAAGTATTATGTAACACTTGATTATGAAGTATGTTTCATTTATCTAAAATATTTTGTATATGAATCAAAAAGTATGTTGATAAAAGATTGATCCTCCCCTATTGGCAATCATTTTTAGTATTTATAAAAACTCGAGATGTTGTAAGTTTAAAGTCTGTTAACTAGGTGATAACTAAGTGATACACTTATATTTTCATATATATTTAGGACTCAATTTAGAGTCATTTGCACTCATTTTATGTTCATCTATAGCTGGTTTATCATGTTTTAGCATTATTCGAGGTTCGTTGATGTAAAATGCATAAATGAAATAAATAGACTCGAATTGCATTGTTTTTGAGTTTTTGGAAGACTTGACCTTTAATCGTTGTGAGATTTTTATCTCGAGATTGGTTTATCCAAAAATTCTGAAATTTTATACTTAAATTCTTGACTCATTAACGAATTTTTTTGGGACCAATTGCAGATTTTTCTGATTGGAATTCAGGAGAAATAAATTTTCAAAATTTGTGTCAAATTTTAGATTGTCATAATGACCTTTCGACGATATTTTGATCATACCTTTTGATTCAGATGGCAAAATCTCGTGATTCAAGTCCCATGTTGAAGCTAACTCAAAGATGAAGATACTGATAAAATTTGAGCTCCTAAATCGTCATTGTTTAGTTTTTATGCACTATCAAAATTGACCTTAAAAATTCCATTCCACAGCTAGCATTTAAGAAAAAAAAAACAAATGACTGCCTCCATTTTATTCAAGGCATGCAACACCTACTACCCACACATGCAGCAGTCTTTATTGACTAACTCCCTCCACTTACGCAAGAAAATGCTGCTTCACTTGGTTCCTACCTTTATTTCACTCCAACATTGCCTTTCATGCCTCCAATCATGCCAATGCAAAGACAACACCCCACTACAAGACAAAGCAGTCTTCACACACTTCGCGCTCACAGCCTCCACACCTACATCACCCTTATTTCTATGCTACATATTTCTATGCAGCAGCCTCCATTTTTCACAAAAACAAGCATCAGCCTCCATTGACAGCCATGCATACCACTTTATTCACGTAACAACCCATCAAAAGTCCTTCACGTCACTCCAAAGAATCAACTTTCATTGACTGCCAATCCACTCACCCACATTGATTCAAGTAGCCCCCACTTCACGCCACTCCTTGACACTTGCCTATAGCCTCCATACACCATGCCAACACAGAAAAACATCAGCATCTCCACCCATTTTTCTAACCACTCCACAGCCCTCCACAATTACGCAACACACTTCAACCCCTACTTCATAAAAACTCTCCACTCCAAGCACGGAAACTCTCCACTCATCAACCTACACACAATGCTCTAACCTCCACCAAAATAGCAGCCCCTTTTTCATCTCCACTCGCGCACAAACAATACCAATATTGCCTCCATCAAATACCACACTTCATTCCACACACAAGAGATGAAAAATCACCTAGCCTCCATTTCTTGAAAACGTAGAAACGCTTCATCCATTGATGCACGGAGCAGCCTTCACAAGCAAGAGACACGTCTTCACTCCATTCAAGCTCAAGATGAAAATCACGCCTCCACTCACTCCATTCAATTCACAGCAATTTTCTTTTGTTATTTAATTTCTTCATGAGCTTATTCAGAGTTTTTGTTTGTGGATTGCTTGGCATAATGATTTATGACTAAAACTTTAATTTCTCTTAAAGATTTGATATTTTAGTGATGCTTTAATATTGAATTTTGCTAAAATCCATGACTAAAAATTTATATATTTGTTGATTTTTCCTTGGATTTATTTGTTATTCCTTTGGATTATTAGAAATTACCTTGGTATAAATTCGCCTTTGGAAAAAAAGGAGTTTTTGCTAGAAGATTGAAGGAAATTTTGACTAAGATTTTCTTGTGAGTTGGGAGGCCAAAGAAACTTAGGAGGCGAAAATTGAAGTTTTGAAACTTAAGAAACTCTATGAAAGACTTAAGTAAGGGATTACTAGTGACGTCTATAGTGGATAAATCAATTCATCTTTGAAAAAAGGAAATTAATTACTCTTAAAATTCACCTACAAGGTTAGGATATTTCAGTTGCGGAGGGTAGCTAATTCAATATTAAGGTTGACAAAAATATCATTCTCTAAGAGAAAATCATTCCCCATTAAATTTAGTACTTTTAGTTGGTTAATTGTTGCAATCTTTTCTTAATTAGTTACTGCACAAATTTGTTATATTCATAGTTATTTTGGTTGCATTAAATTGGGTAGTTGTTTAGAAATTTATTTAAGTTATTTTGTTTTTAAAAAAATTTCTTTACATTAATTTTAATTTTTCAAAAATTTCATCCAACTCGACTTCAAATACCGTTAGCTAGCGTAGAATTGAAAATTTTTATAATCCTTGTGGACACGACTCGGTTCTTACCTATTTATTACTTACTTCGACAACCTTGCATTTGTGATTCACGAATACTAAGAGCAAAAACCTTAAACCATAAATGTCACCTTAGGTAAATAATTAAAAGGAAATTGATTTAAACTGATTAAATGATCATTATATTTATCTTAAGTTACCATATGAGCGTTATGAAAAAAATGAATTGTGGAGTAGACTAGTGAACTCATGTTAAATATTAAGTTTATTTGAACCAACATTTGTATGGTATTTCATAAATAAAATACATCCACTCTAAATGAGAAGAAGATAATAGTATCGTAACACATTATTCTTACCATACGTGAAAAATGACCATGAAAAGAGATCAAAACAAGTTATAAGAGTTTAACTTATATTATACGAAGCTCTAGAGATTAAATAAGCCTTATAATATACCCTCATGACTCTTGTCTAATTCTTAAGAATTTAATTTAAGATTTGCTCCTTTAGAATATCAGAAGATCATGTATTATGCAATTTTATGAGACAATTCTATGAAAAAATATATTAAATTAATAATAGGAGGTAATTTTTTATTGGTGACCCACATACAAAATGTATTCAAAGGTTGCCACCATGTCATAATGAAAGAATTGAATACATATTACAATATGGAGAAATAAATGAGATTAAAGAAAAATAAAGATGTAGGATATGACTTAGCATATAGCATACTAAATAATCAAGGACAAATTTTTAGTTGAAATGGCATATATTCCTAATAGATTTATGGCAATCTATCGTTGTCGAATGTTGATTGTACGAGTTATTGGATAAGTATAAATATTGCATAATTTCAATCATATAAATCCATCATGGGGAGATGATAGACACCAAAACACACATAGGTAAGTTAGTTATTTTTCTTCTAACTACCAAAGAGTTGTTTTGAAATTTCATATATAAGATATGATCTTAGATTCAAAAAATAAGAAATAAAAACATTGGAAGTTGGAAAGGAAAAGAAGTTGTTTTGCAAGTCCTTTAAGCAGTGGAATTAAAAGATTGAAATTTGCAAATGAATTAATATGCATAAAAGATAATTTTGTAATAAGTGAAATAAATATATCATAATCATACTTAATAAAATAGTATTATAGGCAACATTTTTTTTAATGAATGCGCAAACATAGTTTTAAAATACCATAATAATCAAGTAAATATTCATTTATAAATAACTTATCAAAGAATATACATTTACATATTGAGTAAACCACACTAACTAAAAAGATAATCATTTACAAATAAATATAATATTGCATATTTAATAAATAAAATTAATTTAAAATATATTAATTTACAAATAACTTTTTTCACAGAAATTATTTGATAAATTATATTATTACTGTGATATTCATTTATAATATTTTATATGTTTGTTTCAAAAATTAAGTTTTGTGTCTAAATAATAAATGATAAATATTCTAATTTTAAACATATTGTTAAATATTTTTATTTCATGTCATTTTCATATATTTTAAGTAGATATTATTAAGTTATTAAACAATTAGGAATAAGACTGGGTAATTCAAAACTCTTGTTATAATTTTCATATGAAAAAATTTATCATCTCACCAAAAAGACACATTAGAAAGAATAATTGAATAAAAATCTTTACCACTTTTAGAAACGCTAATTTGATTCATAGCTTTCATTTAATAAAAATAAAATAATTTAAAGGCAAATTTGAACAGATAAATATTGCAGGGGTCTAATATTTCATCCTTCAGCAATGAAGTTAAAGCAGGAGATCATACTTGCCATCCAAATATGTGAAGTTTTAATAAAAAGTTGGAAACCAAGTAATGTAAAACAAGCTTTCGAAAGACTTAACTCAATTCTGTGAATAGCGGTACAACATGATCGGCCCTACCGTATCCAATAACCATTTTGAAGCAACTAAGATTCAGCCTTCAGGCTACTAAAGATAAGATAAGGAATTATCCCCCAGATTTGTCTTCAATGCTATGCTAGTTCACAACAGTTCTTAGTCTTTACATCATGCATCTTTTCCATTGGCATTCCCTCTACTTTTCAGCTTCTTACTTACACCTTTACTTGATGGCTCCTCTTCTATTTTCTTCTTCTTTTTGACTTCAGTAGTTTCTGATGCGCCAGCCTTTTTCCCAGCATTCTTCCGCCGGAACTCTAGAGTGAAACCAAAAGCTTGTCAGTTCTTCATATAGCATATTTCAGCTAAAAGTTGCAAGTAAACTGCAGGATCGCAACTTATTAGGTGCATTTCATAATTGTCAAAAAAATGCGCCAGCATTAGGAGATCCTCTCCTAATTAAGCTTTCATCTTATTTCTGAATCACAACTGTTGTCACCAGTTAACAAGTCAATCCAATAAGATCCTATGACAATTCTGATAAGTATCCATGAAACCTGTAAAACCACCACCCCTCGCCTCCTCAAACAACAAACACTGGGAAAAAAAACAAATAAATGACTAAAATACTTTGTAAACAGTGTAATTTGCCAACATAATCCCAGTATGATGAGATTCAGTAAGCATGGAACCATTTGGCTATGAAAGCAACTGTTGCTAGGAGGTATTATTGTCATCACAGGGCAAGATTCGATCACAGTAGGAAACATATTAACAAGAATATCTTGTCAAACTTCACAGAAGTGGTGAGCCAATATACTATTATTTTCTTATCTTCTTAAGCATTGCAAACTGAATTTCCATGGTCCTACAATAACATTAAAGAACACTATCAGATGGTAATCAACCTCAAGTTCCACAAAAGGATAAAAATGATTGAGTTCACCTAAAGAACATAGATTGATTTATTCAAATAAGCCTGATTGAACATTCCGAAAAATGTTGGACTCAAATACTTCTATGCATAGCTTAAGAGATGTTACAGGGTGTAAATACAACAGGGTCAAGATGACGGAGGAAATAGAGAGAGACCAGAAAGGGAAGCCTTAAGAGGGGCAATAAACTCAGGAAATTCGATTTCTTCAATAGCTTTTACGACGTCATCAGCGTTGATGGTTTGCCTCTTCGATTCCTTGCATATATCATTAGCCCTAAATCATAAATCCAAATCAGAAATCAACTCAGAGAAACCCAAAATCAGAGAAATTAAAGAGAATGATTACGTGGCGGAAAGGTAGTGGATGAAGATACGAGCGGATTCGGAGAAAGCCAGAAGTGCGTCTTTGTGGACGTGGATGTCCGCGTCGCCGGAGAACTGGGACAGGGAGTCTTTCACCACCCGCCGTACAATCGCCTTGGGAAGCTCCTCCGCCTCCGCCACCACTTTCTCCCTTTCCGTCATCCCGACGCAACAACCAACCCTACAGCCCCGTCTCTCTCTACCCCTCTTCAACTCTTCAAAGCACACCACCACTGTCTAGTGACTAGAGTTTCCCGCCATTATTGACCGATGGGGTAGCAATTAAGCCTGAATTCGGTCCGGCCCGGTTCAAACTCAAAGCTCAAATTCTGTTTCATCGGGTGGGTTTATCTCTTGGACCTGAAAATTATTTAAAAAATTAGAATTGCCTATTGGCCTCTCCACCGACCCGGTTTTTTTGAGTTGGACCCGGATTAAAGAAATAGAATATTATTTTATTGTTTGAGAAGATGATTTATAATAAAATTAAATTAAGAGGGATAAAAAAAAGAGGATTTCATATTACATCTTATTTTATGCTAAACAATAAAAATAAGAAATCTTCAATTTGAAATGTTTATAATAGAATGTAAGATGATAAATAACTTTTCCATATATTACGTTATAAACCATTATTTCAAATAACATTTTACTGTATTATATCATGAAGTCTTCTATTTCTCTCAAATAAAAATTTTCTGATATTACATCAATTCAATTATAAATTATTCCGTTTTATTAAAATTCTTACGTCTAACTAAACATAGTCTAAAATTTAGATTTAAACAATTACTTTGTTTCACTTTTAATTATTTATCATGTGTGTTGTCCTCTTTACTAATATTTATTTCTTTATCAAATGGTCTATATATTAGGCTTACCAAAAGGCTTGAATTCTAAGTCTAATAAGGTCCGGGCCTGAGCCCATTGTGAAGCCTAATATATATTAATAGCCATTGCTCTCTAATAAAAAAGTTGAGCGTGTATTGACTACCTTCACTGCAAGACAAAGTAGCCAAGTAGCCAAGCTTGATACGTCAATGAACACTTTTGCTTGATCTCCAGCATTAAACAAATGAATGTTGTTCTCCAGCGTAAGTAGCAACGGTTTCATTGGCGTAAAGCGAAAGAAAGGTGACAATGTTGGACCTTTTCAACGTGAACTATCACACGATACTTCCAGACGGCCCCCAAACCCACGCAATCTTCTTCTTCATATACCAGAATCCCGGGTCTCCATTTAGCTGTTCTCCTCATCCTGGGTCTCCATTCCTCAAAAAACCGGACAAAAGAAACAATCTTTTCAATTTCCCAGTTCGTATCTCGAAAGTTTTGCTGCTTAGATAAACTCTGTTGTTGAGGTTCGCAGACGTAGCAACTCACATTCAACAAGAGAAAGTTTTGTTATTCTTTTCAAGCTTGATTATCCATGTCTTCCTATACGAGACCATACTCGTCTCATCAATCCTATGCACCTTCTGCACCATCGCTCACCGAGTCCTATGAGGCGCAACACACATATAATTCTTCTCGGCCAAGTAACCACGGGCACCAGCAACCGCCTCATTTGGCGGCTTACGGTTATGGGCAGAGCAATTCTTCGTATGGGTACTCTGGTTTTCCACCAGGGACAAACTCCGAAGTGATTAGGAGCTTTCAGATGGTTGATAGGGACAGAAGCGGTTTTATTGACGAGAATGAGTTGCAGCAGGCTCTCTCGTCTGGGTATCAGAAGTTCAATACAAGGACTATTAGGTTACTGATGTTTCTCTTTAAGAATCCGCACGATTCTTTACGAATTGGTGAGTTTGAACGGCTTCCTCGTTACTTTTCCCATTGCAAAGGTTATGATTAGATAAGGATTTGAAGCTTGCTTTTTGAAGTTTTGATTGTGTTATCTCTTGGGAAATAAAAATATTAAAGTCTTGAATTTCTTCTTCTGCTTCAGCTCGTGCGAGCTCAATTTAGAATTTATTTACATGTGTTACATGGTTTCTTGTGAAATGTTGCTAAGTTTTATGCACCGAGTGAATTTTCTAGTTGAATTCGTGATTCTGATTGTTTAGCAAGATATGGACTAGATCGACATGTTTCGAAAAGAAACTTGTTTATGTTTTTTCATATGTTTTGAGGATTCTGTTGATGATTAATAAGTCGTTGTTTGAACTTTGAATTCGTGGGAGGACAGACATAATCTCACAACTTGAGTCTACATCTTTGAATTGCAAGGTGCTTTGTCTCAGTTGCACATGCCAATGAATGAATTTGAGCTTCTTATTTTCGTCTCTTTGACAAGTTCAAGTTTGAACCTGGACGGCGGCTTTACACTTTTTTCTGATTCCTTTTTCCTTTTTGTTACTTTATTGCTGTTACGAATGTATTTGCTGTTAACGCAGGGCCCAAAGAGTTTGCTGCTTTATGGAGTTATCTTGGTCAATGGCGTGTGAGTACACACATCTCCTTTCCCTTTAGCATATTTCCAGTTCCCATTATGTGGAAATAACCGTGCTTTGAACTTCTGTTAGTTAAGCTTGCCAAAGGAGGGATGTGATCTTCTGGTCCTACCTGTGCCACTCCATCCTAGCCACCTATTTATGTACCCCTACATAAATAGGTGGCTAGGATGGAGTGACACAGGATAGAGCCAGGGTTGCTGACACAGAACATTAGAGGGCACCAAAGGATAAGTTAATAATAGACAAAAAATAGCAAGAGTTTAAGTAATAGAATTTTACTCACTTTAGAGATGCAGAAATGCTAGATGTTACTTTATTTTAGCAAGTATTCTAGGGATATAATCTTTTACTTATGATGTAGCTAACTTGTTACAATATACCTTTGTACCATTCTTGCTCTACATAGCATGAGTGGCTTGTAAAATTTAGAACTGCGGTCTTTTTATTTCTGGAGATGATCATTCAATCCAATTGCACAAATTTCCATTGGTTGATCAGCATCTTTACTGTGTTTTAAGCCATTTTAAGCTCTTGATTGCTTTTTCATCTAAAACCTGAAACAAAAAAATATAATTGGATTGATTATTTTGCATTTTAAGGTCTAACAAAATCTACAATAGTCTGTTTGAAGAACTCTCACTGTCTTTTTGTTGCAATCTGAATATTGGCATTGTTAAAGCTTCCAAAAGACCTTGTTCTTATATGATACGTCGTTGTGCTGTGTTAGTCATCAAATTGATGCTTTCTAAATTCTACTTGCAGGGCGTATTTGAGAGATATGATAGAGATAGGAGTGGGAAAATTGATTTATTTGAACTAAGGGATGCTCTTTACGGTCTTGGATATGCAGTTCCACCTGCTGTTTTTAAGGTTCTGATATCCAAGTATGATGATGGATCTGGGAGAAAAATTGAACTCGATTTTGACAGTTTCGTTGAGTAAGTATCTCTTCTAAAGAAATTCCTGCATGTACAAGTTTTAACAGAGTTGAGATCTGATGGTCTTTTGTTTTGTTTTTGTTTTTTCATGGATTTTGCAGATTAGGGATGATTTTGAAGGTGAGACATCAAATTTCAGGAGTGACTTCTTGCTTTTTTCTTTCCATTTATTTTATTTGATGATTTATTTAGAATTTGAAGCATAAGCATCTTATATTTCTGAGTTAGCTTTCAATGCATTTCTTGCCTCCTGATGAATTTAAGTATAATTTTGAAAGATGTTCTAAATTTAGATTGTAGTCCTTCAAGATATGGGTTCTTATCTGGCTTTTGAACTACTCTTATTTCAGGGATTAACCGAAAAGTTTAAGGAGAAGGATTCACGTTATACTGGCACAGCAACATTTGGTTATGATGAATTCATGTCAACAGTTATCCCATTTCTTGTGACATATGATTGATATGAAATTCATTTTTGTTGTAATTCATTTTAAGAATCTCATCATGGTCTTGGTTGATTTGTTCATTCTTTGTTTTTTCTAGTAAAAATATACATTTAAGTAGTGAGAAATGCCGGCTTCTCTATTAATTAGGAGTAAAATTGCGTGCTTTTGTACCTTCTTAGATTTTTCATATCCCACTGGTGCTGTGGTTGTTGTTGAGTTGTAAGGAATGTGAATACTAAGTGTGTTAATTCAAGCTTGTTGCAAGTAATGCGAGGAGAAGTTCCATTGTAGTAATGAAATACAAGAGTATTGATTATTGTGACTCCTACTTCATTTTTTTTGTTACGGGAGTATTATCTGTAACACGTAGCACAGACCCTATTACGCATCCAAGATCAAACATGAAAGGGTAAAAACAAAGAAAATGTGGAATACCTGATTTCGACGCCATTCCGACTTTCGAAGTAGTTTTCTCCATCCAAACCAGCTCCGATTCTCCTGGGCCAGTTGAGGAAGTTGTTCACCGTTGTCCAGTCTAGGCCTTTCTACAGTTTCCTCAATCGTAAGCTCTCTTAACGGGTCAGAGAACTGTATGCTCGTGAACGATTTGAGTAACTGTAAGAGATCTTAACCTTTATATAGCTTCTATATTAGGCTTCCCCATCACAAGGCCGATATGGACCAGATCTACACTAAAAGGGATCCATTTTCCTCTCGAACTTCGACCCATTGATTTAGATCATTTATAGAATCACTTTATTATCCTTATCCGGATCGAATTACGTAACTTAACCGATTATTAATTGAAAACCAAAATTACAATTAATAATTGTCCATTTAAAAGGAGAAGGACAAAAATGCCCTTAACCTTGAGGGCAAAAATGTCCAACAATCTTCCTTTTGGACAATTATTAATTGCAGTTTTGTCAAGTTCAAAATAGTTAAAAAATAGGCTAAGTTACATTACTTTATTGGTACCAATTTTAAAAACATTCGATCCAAAGGTAATGAAAGTCTATCATTCTATCCTGCAAGGTTTTCAATACCGAAAAATATCAAACACATGTGTCATATGTGACACAGGTCCAATATAATCACGAATATCTAATACCTCACTAA
>JANZLF010000221.1:4807779-4819546 GCA_026546835.1 Erythroxylum foetidum | reverse complement strand
AGAGTTCAAACTCATTACCTAGAGTCGATGGATCCCATCTTGACTCACCACTAATCAGATAGGTACTTAATTACATCCAATGATCATTCAACTAGCATCTTTACACACTAGGTATCAGACATCAAAACATAATAAGTGACCTATTGATTACTATGATGATCTCAGGTCAAAGGAAAATATACATTTAAATCCTTATGAGAATATCCCACTTGATAATTCTTAGGTAATATTAACTATTAGGAATTCTCAGTTTGGTCAGTTCAATGATCATATCTCTATATGCATATTCTATATATGTAACTTAGTAAATGAGATCTACTAATATCTATCCAATAGATACTATTATATAAATATTGATCTAACCGAATCATTAAAGTCCTTATTTGATGATCCTATGATCAAGAACATTTTTAGATTAAATTCTAAGGACTTGACTCTCATTATCATAATATCTATTATGATGACAAGTATATAAATTTAATTAAGGACTTATCATATTAAAATAAAAACAATAAACATAATATGATAATAAAATCATTTGCCATGTTATTAATCAAAATTAATAATCACAAAACTAAAGTATTCAATCTATTACATAACAATTAGGTAATGAGTACAATTACAACACTAAGACCATCCTGGTTTGCCCAAAAAAGAAGAAAAATATACTAAAATGTTAGATTAATTGCAATTGATTAAAAAAAGTAAAATTGAACTCTATTAAAAGGGTTAATTGTAAACAAAAATTCAAAGTTTATTAAATTTTGTATCACTAACTTAATCTTTAAAAGTTGGTGCCAAAATATTATAATTTTTAATTTTTAACAAAAATAAACCAACGTCAAATTCTTTATTAATGGAAATGATATGATATATTAGTATTTTTGTCACTTATTATATTTATGTTAGGTATGAATTTATTCTATAATAAATTTAAAAAATCAAAATTTTAAAATAATTATATACTCCTTTGTATTTTTTTACTTTATAATTATTTTAAGATGTTTAATTTTAAATTTATTTAAAAAATTATTGACACAGATACAATATATGACAATCACAATATAAAAATATTAACTTAAGGTAGCTCATCACATTATCTATATTAACAAATAATTTAATGTCAAGCTCATTTACCAAAAAATAAAATTTTAAACATTTTAGTGCACTTTTTAAAGTTTAATTTATTATTACAAAATTGGTTAAAGTGAAATTTTAGAAATTATGATTTTATCTATAAAAATAATAGATGTTACAGATAAAATCATAATTTCTAAAAAAAATTAAGTTGAGTTCTATATCTAATCCATGTCTTTACAAATTATTTCCTCTACAAGACCCAAAATTTTCTTCGGCCCCTTTCTAGGAGGATAGATCTTTTATTTTCACTGCTTTATTCTTCCCTATTTTCAAACTCGTCTATCCATTTATTGCAATAAATTAGATAAATGAAAATATTTGAGAACAGGAGAACAGAGTTATGAGAGTAGCATAACTGTTCCCTCTTTTTTTAAAAATTAAACCACTAGTTTCTATTACTTTATTTTAAAAAATCTATCTATTCAATAAATAAATCTCGCAAAAAACCAAAATTGAGAATCGAAGATATTGCGTCTTTTCCGTCTTCCTATAACGAAACTGTTGAAAAACTAGTAAAGCATATTCAATTTTTTTTAATCGTAAAAAAAGGCATATTTGCAATATAGGATGATCTACGTATAAAATTATTTATTTATTTATTTAGCCAAATTGTAAAAAATAAATATAAAAGGGATTGAAATGATACTATATATTCCTTATAATGCTTCAAAATTGTTAATGACATTGTCTTCTCTTTCCCAGTTGCAAATAAATTCAAGTAAACAACATCTAAAGCCAAAACATTGCGGTAAAGGAATAGATTAATGTACCAGAACAATTCAGAATGATTTACATAATAAGAAACTCTATCTGCATTTAACAAAAAGTGTATATAAAATTGAAATAGAATAAGAATATGTTTGTAAATACTTCCTCCGTAATATATTAGTAAAATGTGAAAAATAACTAAACAAGTGCTTCTAGTAAAAAAAAAAATCTCAATTGATACAAAAATAATTTTATTCCATACATCATTTATTATTTTATTAATATGTTTAATTACTTGATGATTAAGTTTTCGAAAGCAAAGGAACTTAATCATTCTAAATGGGAGTGCTTATTTTGTTTTATAAGGATATGGTGCAAACGAGCCTTAGTTACGTTTCTGAGATCAAGCGAGAAAGTGAATAAATAAAGAAAACATAAAAATGGCTATTTTTTTCCATAGCTTCAAAAGAACTTTTTGAAGCTGAAATTTTTAAACTTTGTCAACGACCTTTACGAAAGTTAATCAATCGGATGTTATTAATGTCTTTTTGTGCCTTTTTTAACGCATGAACCACTTAACGGGTCAGGATGTCATTAATGTCTTTATACATCTTTCTTAACGCGTGAACCTTTTAATGGGTCAAAAAATCCGAACGTTCACAACTTAAGCAGAAGTATGAGATCTTAACAACTATATATAGTAAACATATTGGCCACCCTCATCATAGGCCCAATGCATGTTCAACTCACACTAATTAAAGTCCATTTTTTCACTGGACTTTAGCTCATTAAACCTAATCTTTAGCGAGCTACTTTATGATCTTTAACCGGTTTGAATTCAATTCACTTAATCATAAAATCGTAACTAATTATTGTCAAATTTAGAAAAATTACTAACATATGGCAGTACTGCTCAATGTCAAATATTATTTTTCTATTAAAAATTAAATAGGTAATACTTCTTCATAGAAAAGTGTTCATCTATTAATTTATAGTTTATAGAAAGATAATGAATCTTTTAAATATACAAGAATATTTGCACCAGGGACCTTCATATATTTTGTAAACAATCAGTGCTAGTATATACCAATTAGAAGATGTTAGAGTAGAGCTCTAAAGACAATCACATTTAGCGCGTTTTGTACAGAGTTATGTACAAAATTTATTTTTAATAATAAAGAAAGGCATATTTCATTAATTTAGTGTTCATTATTTATGAATTGATATTGATTTATAAGCAAATTAATGAAGTCTATGATACATGACATAGCATGAAGGAAATCATGATATGATCATACTACTGAGATTCATATCATATGCAATTATGTCAATATCTAAATTATCCCTAATCATAGGATTAATGAGATTGGACGTCGTTAATTCGAATAGACTAGCACATGTCAAACTCCTTGATTTGATCAAGCATTGGATCTCAAAAACTATAAATATGAGATGTTTAGAGTTGAGATATGGATGCTTACTAGAGGTAGTAAGTACATTAGATGACCTATCATGAGATCATCACATAGATGTTCTATTCTAATGTCAATGATAATCTTATCATAGTAATGATAAAAGTATCCTTAAACTTGAGGTACTTAAGGATATCTTGGACACTTATTTTATGCTTTAACTACATTCCTTGTTGCCTTGCAGAGGTTGCTCATAGGATGGTGATTGGATACAGCTTCAGATATTCGAAGATAATTAAGTAGTCAGTAGAGGATTCACCACTTTTGTGATAGCAGAAGATGATACTCACGACCTCTTGTCGGGGTCATTACTTGGAAATCTCTAGTTGGAGTATATTTGCCATGAAGAATGTCTTCATTAACATATAGAGTAATGAGTCTCAGGACAAGAACTGATATCACTTAGGCTAAATTTGACGTAATCAGTCTAGTGAGAGTTGATACTTTGCCTATACTCATAACCAAGTGGGGTATAACATGGTGAAATGATAAATTGCACATCAATTATCTGTGAGAGGGTTCGTGAGATGGTTCGTAACGAGCACGTGTTCGTTCTTCAAATCACTTACTTTTTGTTGGGTGTTAATTCAAGCAGCCAGCATAATTAAAAACTTAATAGATCACACGTATAAGAGTGACTCGGAAGATTTATAAAATAGTTTTATGTAAAGATCCATTATATGGAGAGCAATAGAATTAAATGGGTCCTAATGAGATTGGGATATGTCCTGATGAGATCACGACATCAATATTGCTGAAACAGATTTCCGGTGCTTTTCACATCCGAAATTTGGTAAAATCGACCCTGTGTGATTGGACCACCTCAATATGTGTGTGTGCGTGTATATATATATATAGATATGTGTAACATGGAAAAGGAATAGAAGTTTCTTTAAAGTTGTATTTAGTGTCTTTAAATGACAAAAGACAAAAAAACAATAAATCACAAAAGCAAAAAAGCTAGTAAGATGACCAGAATTGTGAAAAATTATTAAGTCTTCTTCACGATTCTCACCTAATTCTTATCATTTTTCAAGATTTTCATAAGCGTTATCATCTTTTTCTCTCTTATTTCTCCTTTACGTTTTGCTCTCTATAGAATAAAGAAGAGATCTAACACTTTTGACTTTGTTCTAGCCATTTTCGGATCAAAGGGTTTAATTCAGTTAGTTTCTCTGATATCTGCGTGAATATTATTGGAGACGATCTGTTTTGGTCGTTGTAGTTTACGACAACCTGACGAATATAAGATTGAAAAACGAAGAAGACTACACAAGGTACATGATTATTATATGAATGATTGATTTGCATAAATGTCATGAATTCTTATATATATATGTTAAGACACGTGTATGTAGATTGAGAATTTTCAGTTAGGTTTAATGGTATTTCCTTATATAGGCACATAGATCCTAGATTTTGGGAAAGTCTCGAAACAAATTTTTTTATTTTCCACACCGCATGTCTATGATGTATGCACCGAAATTTTCCTACAGACGCTACTAAAATCATAAGCATTGGAAAGGACTTTTCATGTTTTGTTAGATGTTCTGTTACTAAAATTTTTAGATGAATTCTATCATGTGCTTTTAGAAGAGGTCATGGCTGACGCAAGTCCATTCGATTCTTTTATAGAGAAGGGTTGTTTCCTTAGGTGCATCTTTTCATGTATTTAAATTTTTCTTTTTCATAATTAAAAATTCTCCTTCCCACTTGTCAAAAGGTATTCTTCCACTTGTCATCGTCCATCTTGTTCACGGCTTCCCAAGCATTCCCCGTAGCGAATAATCCAGGAAGCTGGAGAAGAAACGAAAATGACAGAAAAACCACCATGTCTTTTACAGCCTATCAGCGTCAAATCGTGGATTGAAATAATCTATCTTCCCTTCATTATAAGTTCATTTTCATGGCCATTGATCACTATCTATAGATCCAGGAATTAAACCCGAAGATGAAGATGACAAAAATTGCATGCGTGCTACTACTTGGTCTCATTTTCAACTTAACAGCACAGGGATATGGGCAACTGCGGGTTGGTTTCTATGAAGGGAAGTGTCGACTTAATGTTGAGTCTATTGTACACAGCGTTGTGAGAGCAAGATTTTTGAGAGATCCTGCAATTGTTGTTGGCCTTCTTCACATGCACTTTCATGACTGTTTTGTCCATGTAAGCATTTTCGACATGAACACTGTCTCCTGAAATTCATCCATTTTCTGTATGGTAACTCGTCATCTATTTACTTCTCTATATGCGCAACCAAGTGACTGTATCTGCAGTCTCACGCAGGTTCCTTATTATCCATGAGCTAATCGAATTCTGTTTGATATGTCAAGGGATGTGATGCGTCCATATTGTTAGAAGGGAGCAGTAGCGAGAAAACAGCAGCTGGCAATCAAAACGTGAGAGGTTATGATATTATTGATGATGCGAAGACTGCTCTGCAAAAGTTGTGCCCGCAAGTACCAGTCTCCTGCGCTGATATTATTGTTATGGCTACTAGAGATGCTGTTTCCCTGGTAAATTAATCACTTCTTTCGACCACCTAGCATTTCGATGTCTCCAAGAGAAGTGCTCGAACCTCGGGCTTTCTTAAACTAATCACGACACTGTTCCAAATAATCACAACTCTACTCTGCTACTTCTTGTAGAGTAATGGAGGGATGGGGTGGTATCAGGTAGAAACTGGAAGAAGAGATGGCGTTGTTTCTTTAGCTAAAGATGTCATCTTACCACCTCCAAGATTTAGTGTTTCTCAAGCGGTTCAAATGTTCAGGACAAAGGGACTTACTCCTACAGAAATGGTTTATCTTATTGGTAATTCCTAATGTAACCTTTGTTTCAATAATATTGCTGTAAATCAGTCTGTTCCCTTGCGATTGATATTGTTTAGTGAATCTATAGGCAGCCACACCGTTGGAACAGCACACTGTAAATTCTTTCAAGATCGTCTCTACAATTTTCAGAACACCGGAGCACCAGACCCAACAATGAATTCAACCCTACTCAAAGTGCTAAGAAGTAGGTGCCCTCGAGATTCAGATGGTTCAAACATAGTCAACCTGGACCAAAATTCTTCAAGTACTGTTGTTGTAGACAAGTCTTACTTCCAACAAATACAAATGCACAACGGAGTTCTCCAAATTGATCAAGAGCTGGCTTTAAATCCCTTAACTCGATCAATAGTAGCAAGCATAGCTAGTGGCAATGACTTCTTTATCAAATTCGGAGAAGTAATGACTAAGTTGGGACGTATGGATGTCCTCACGGGTTCGCAAGGACAAATCAGGAATTCATGTCGGGCTATTAATAGGTCCTAATGAACAAAACCTACTGTAATCTGTCTGCTTCAATCTACTCTCTGCGTTCTGCATTTTCTTCTCTGCTTTTCTTACTGTTTTGTGCTTTATATTCATTTTTCTGCTCATTTGGACCTATTCGAAATGGAGTTTTTGTCTGCTAAGTACTTGTTGCATGTCACTTCAATAAATAATTAAAAAGGAGAACAAGATGACATGAATATTGCAGAGTTTGGAGTATTGTGGCCAACACTTTGAAATTGGAGACGATTTGGCCGGTGGATGAGTAAGCATGATGATATTTTTTCTTCTCTACCCTCAATTATTCACCCAATTATAGAGGTATAACTATGTGTCTTAGAAATATGGCTTTTCCATCTATTACTAATTAATTTTAGGATAGGATGTCACTTATATTTATATGTGATTTAACTTTCCTTCTCGTATGAGTCTATAGGTCTATTGAAAATTTTAATATGGTATCAGATATTAATCGTTAACGTCTCAAAATGATAAATTATATCACGTATTAAACCCACACATAAAAAGTGTGTGTTAAAATATAAAAAATGAATGTTTGTCCCTCTATTTGCTAGAGTCAAAATTGAACTCAATCAAGTTGCAATCCAAAAATAGATTTGGTCAAGTAAGTCTAAATGATTCGAAATTCCATCAGAGTGTAGATATTCCAAAGTCTACTAAAATTAGTTAAAGTCCAAAAGCCCGACTTTCATCGTCTTCAATCATTCTTTAAATGGGATATTATAGTTGTACTTGGCGTTTGGGTAGAGACAAATAATAAATAAAGCACAAAGAGCATAGTTTTGTAAAACACAAATAGCGATGTCGTTTTGTTCACATAGATTTTAGGCCAAAATTATATTTTTAATGTCAACTCTTTTATCGTAATATAAATTTAATCCTAATGTTTTAGATTATTCAATTTCAATATCAATGTTTTCAAATTATTCAAAACAAACTTGCGAAGGATAATTTTTTTTATGAAATTAAGTTTTTGTGAAATCTTTTATTATATTTATAAAATTTATTAACATAATAGAGTGCTAATAGAGGAACAACTTTTCTATTCCCTCTATCATGCACTCAATTAATCTTGGTCATTTATTACAATAAACTAAATGGCTGAAATTATTTGGACATAGTGTTAAGCGAACAAACGATCTTCGTCCCGTTAATAGATTTTAAAAAATTAAAATTATATTGTGCAACTAGAATAATTAATCTTTAATATCATAAAATTTTCTAATCAATTAACCTTGATTTGTCAAAACCATAAATAAGTAGATAACAAGAAAGTTTAGGAATACGTTGAGACAACACAATCATCCCTGTGATGAGCAGAGAAGAGAAGAGGAGGGTTGGTTTTTTACAAGAAGCAAATAATTGATTTGCTCATCATCAAATCAATTTGCAAGGAGAACATCTAGCATGAAATGTTTCAGTTTATCTTCTGCCTTAATGAAAATTTCGCATGTACTAAACATTTCTTTGATACGATCTAAGACCTTCTTCTTCAAACCCTGAGGATCCAAACTAGAAAACACAGGATAAAAATCAGAGATATTTGGAGCAGCAACTAGCTCTATCATCCTTCTCACAATACCTTTCAATTTGCTAGTCTCTCCGCCGTCTCCAAAATAGACGAAGTCCCTTGAGAATAGATGATTGCTTGTTGTGTTAAAAGCAGTTGAGTAGTGTCCTGCACAAAGCTCGTAAAGACTCTTCTTGGATGCCCATGTAATAGCTGTGCTATCGAGTGCTCCACGGAAATTACTTGAAGTACATATCTACCTGAGAGCAAACGATCATTGGTTTTAAGAATCTCCGTTGCTAATCTTGAAGATATGTATGGCATATCAAGGCTAAGCCAGGTACCTGGATTTATAAAAAAACAGACTCTCTATTATATAAGAGTAAATTTATATATTATTTAACCTCCAAAATTATAATTATATATAATAAATTTATATATTATTTAACCTCCGAAATTATAATTAGGTGTAGATCACGATGATAGTAACTACCAAAACCAAGTCAAAGTAGTTAGAAAAGTTATAGATAAATATTGATATTTTGGTTTATGATAGAATAAAAAACAAGTTGAATATGAAATTAACTTGGATTCAAGTAATTAAGTGATATCTTTTTTATATTTTATAAAATATTAATAAACCCATATTATTTTAATTTTAATCAAAATTGTATCTAATTCAAAATTCAATTAATTAAAATTCAAGTATCAATTTTGGGCCAAATTTAATCAGTAAATACTAACCTGGTTGTTTTTGAACTGGATATGTTTAATTCCTTTGGCAATTGCTTTGTTGTGCACTTAGGCTTGACTTTAGGTTGTTTTTGAACTTGATATGTTTAATTTCTTTGGCAATTGCTTTGTTGTGCACTTAGGCTTAACTTTAGGTAAGGGCAGAAACTGATGAGAAAGTTTAGGTTTTTCTCTTAGGATATTTCTTTCAGTTCAAATAAGATCGATTCTTTAAGAGGTTGTTTAGTAATTTTGGGGATTTTGCTGTTGCTTTATCACATTTTGTAAACGTGGGCTGTTTTCAATTTGTCATGATTGTAAGTGGCTATTTATTGGCCAAGTTTGTTCAATAAGAGGTGGGTTATTTCCAGAATCGTTGAGCTAAACATTATATTCAGTTTTTGATTCTTAACAGAAACAACACCCATCCCTAATCACTTTTTTATCTGACTCTATTTTGTTTCGTTTTTGTTCTTTACGATGACTTATTTTTAACACTTATAAAGAATAAAAAATAAAATATGGTATATTTTTATCTTATATAAAATATTATAAATAGCCCGTGTGCACCTTCTTAGGGGTACAAATTCTTCCAAACACTTTATTAATTAGATATTTCTTGAAATGGTAGAGCATATATTTTGTTGACTTGTTCGAAATGATCAATAGTCTTGGACAAAAAAGAACAAAAACTCTATTCGAGAATTACAATAAGTGGGTGATTAATTGTAACGAGTGGTAGTAGTCTAAAAACCCAAGGAAGAGTTCCGAGTTCCGAGTTCCGGCCATATCCAGCCGACTTGCATGTTTAACCCCCTAGTTTCATGGGACAAGATCCTCTGTCTAATTTTATGGTGTTTTATTGTGCCTCATAGAATCTTAGTCATTCATTTATGCGGGACTCGCGTTTATTTATGCAAGATCCACGCGGGATCTACATAAATAAATTACTGAGATTCATTGGACACAATAAGACACTATAAAACTAGACAGAAGATCTAGACTCGAGTTTCATACTAAGAATAGTAGTCTGGAGATTAGAAATGTTCTCTTTCTTCGTTATTTGAAGAGGAATGGCAAATCATCAACCTAAACCAGTAAACTCCATTTTTCCAATTTTTATTTTCAAATTGCCATTGATTTAAATATATAGAATCTATCATTTAGAACGATGGAGAGATTAATGAAGAAATAGTTTGCCGAATCAAATCAAGGTAGCTTAATTAGAGAAGTGTATCAAGAGTTTTATGTGACAAAAAGATACTACTCAAGTTTAAAAGTAAATTCTATTATTTAAAAATTAGGTCGATCATGCTCTATGAAGTAGAGTATTGACTCATCAAATAAATGCATAATCATAAGATAACGATGAAGGAGATGAAAATGTTCCGTTGAATGTGTAACTTTATTATAGGTCTTAAATGTAATGATAAGAAGCAAATTAAAGGTGACTAATATTATTAACAAATTAAAAAAGACAAGATTTAGGTCATTTGAACATGTTCAGATAAGACACTCGAAAACATAGAGAGTATAAGAGAAAAAAAAAGAAAGCTTAAGAAAAATTGCAGGGAAGTGATTAAAAATAATATGGCACTATTAGAACTTATTAAAGATATGACCTATAATAGAAATCTTTGGTATGCTAAGATACAAATAAAAGATCTCTCGTAAGCAGACTTTTGTAGTTCCTATATATCTTTTACCAATTTCCTCTTCTTGTTAGCCTGAATTCTTAAATATATAATACTTAACTTTTAAAATTTTAGTCTCTTTTTTCTTACTTAACTTGATTAATTAAGATTATAATGATGATGATGATTATTATTATTAGCACTTTTTCGTATCATTTAGTTTATTATTTATTTTATATTTTATTACAAAGTGTTTATTATTTATTTATTTATTTTAGTTTTATTCATTTTGTTTTTGTTGATTATTTATTATTTATTACTTATTATCTATTATTTATTTCTATTTCTATTTATTTTTTAATACGTGGGTCATTTAAAAATAGTCTATATACTAGTTAAGAGTAAGACTGCATATTACTGGACCTCTTCAAATCCTATGTGTCAATGAAATTTTTATTAAATTGTTATTGTTGTCATTATCATTGTTGTTGTCATTTTTATTTGATTTAAGTAAATTCAATTTAAATATTACTTATAAACTCTAATTTATTTTTACTCTTAATTAATTATATGCAATTCAAAATTTTAATGTTTTAGAATAAACAATTATTAAAATAGGAGAGTTGCTATTTTCTTAAGACAATAAGTTTATTTTTTTATTGACCCCAATTAATTAATTATTATTATTTTCATGTGTATAAATTTGTCCCTTTATATATACCCCAAATGTACAAAGTTTTATGCACCTCAATGCATTGCAAACACTAAAACAACAACAGGTAATTTCAAATCCGATGATGTGACGAAGTGACGAAACTCCTGGTGTTTTCAACTACAACAGCAATTACATCTTCTACTAACTTTTGTTTATTAACCCCAAGTCCTTATGTTCTTCCATGTGTATCAATTTGTCCCATAACTTGTTTCAAAAAATTGAATCTCCGATTTCAAGGGTTTTTAGTCGCAGGCTTGATTACTATTGAAAGATTGAATCATGGTATAATTTTAGTCAGTCCCCTAATAAAGTGGTCCATTGCTTTCCGTTATCACGAAACTAATCTAAGACCTTATTCTAATTGACCCTATTAGTTAGCCAACTAAACTACCCGTGCAAGCAATTTATCCCATTACTTGTTCTAAAAGGTTAAATTCTCAACTCTTCATGACATATTCACTCCGGCCGGAGATTTCCAGTAATGATCCTGACAAGAGGCCAGGGTATCTCTTCTGCT
>JANZLF010000221.1:4771845-4784470 GCA_026546835.1 Erythroxylum foetidum | reverse complement strand
TCTCCAGTTTGACCGGTTCAACCGGTGTGACGTAATAATTATGTAATAATTATATTTAATTATATATAATATTAAAAATATTTTTAAAAAAATTCAAAAAATAAAAAATAAAAAATAAAAAATAAAAAAAATAATTATCGGATCTGTCGGACCGGACCGGTCTGACCGGTCAATTGACCGGTTCATACCGGATCAATTTATGACCGATTTTGAAGCATCAATCGGATCGGACCACCGACTGATCACAGGTCAAACTGGTCGGATCAGCTGGTCTGATCCGAATTTCAAAACTATGCTACTTATTCAAACTGAGTATTACGACGATGATAACAAAGATAATTATAAGAAACGATGGCATATGTAGGGTGGAGTTAGGACTTGGTCAAGGCACGAATTAATTATTTTTTAAAAAAGTAAAATGGCATCGTTCGATATTCCCAGTCGACATGGACCTGGGCCCTTCTGTTATCCGTAATCGTGTAATTGAATTGAAGAGGAAAGAGTAAAAGGTGTCCAGCTAGTATTTTTGTTATTTAATAAAATACATTCCGTTCAATTCAATTTCAAAACCAACGCAGGGTATCCTCTTTTCCTCTCCCATGCCACCATCCGATTGAAGTCACGTCAAAGTATTTGATCTAATACAGATACGGTGGCCATGGTGATTCTTTACTCGGTGGTGGCTCGGGGCACGGTGGTGCTGGCGGAGTTCAGCGCTGTTACGGGGAACGCCGGAGCCGTTTCCAGGAGGATACTGGAGAAACTTCCGTCAGAAGCTGATTCGATGCTCTGTTTCTCGCAGGACGGATATATATTTCACATACTCAGATCCGACGGCCTCACTTTTGTCTGTATGGCCAACCACTCCTTCGGCAGTACGTTTCTTCCCATTGCGAGTTGTGTCATTGTCTTCTGTTTAGTTGCAATTTTGGTCCCCAGAAAGGTTGATGGTTTCTTTTATGGGTTCTGATTTAGACTCATCTTTCGCATTATGTCGTTGCAATTATTTCGGTAGTTGGTGACCTCTATTGCAAGGCTTTATGTTTCTACTGGAATTGCCTTGTGTTGATTAGCTAGTTTAAATTTCAAGTAATGGATATCAATTAAGAATCTTTCTTCTTGAATGCAACTATTACTGAGCTTCCCTTGCTTCAAAATTTTAATTGCCGTACCAGTTGTTTGTGTTGGTCAAGGCTGGTGATTTTATCCAAAGGCCTCATTTGCCAACAATTAAATCATAAAAATTGGAGACATCTGTCATCAATCTTCCTTTTTCGTTGGGGTTTTATGTTTGCTTTCGCTTTTTGTATCTTTAATCTGGTAATTGGAATGTGCATCGGCAGGGGAAAGGACAGAGTTGTAATTCTCATATTGTTTATTTCAATTACGTGGCTCGTTTAGTGAATTCACGATTAGATATGTAAATTATTGCGGTTGTACAACAAAATTCTGTACGGACTTTAAATAGGAAACTGGAACTTGAGTGGTTAATTTCTCATCTCTTTTCTGAATTCCACGCTCAAGCATACCGTTGCATTTCCTCATATTTATCTCCGCCAATAAGGTTGCAGTAAATTAGTTACAATTCGTTGCTCCATAACTGTACCATGATCAATTAGACTGATGTACCTTATGCTATTTGTTATATCAACTAAGTTTTACGCTTCAGTTTCCTGGGTTTCTTGTTGTTTTAAGTACATAATGTTTCTGTTCGGTCCTTGATAATGTATCTCTTCCGTCCTTGATCTAGGAAGAATTCCATTTTCATACCTGGACGACATTCACATGAGGTTCATGAAAAACTATGGCCGAGTGGCCCACTATGCACCTGCCTATGCTATGAATGACGAATTCTCTAGGGTCTTGCATCAGCAAATGGAGTTTTTCTCTACTAATCCGAGTGCTGACACTCTTACTCGCGTAAGAAGCGAAGTTAATGAGGCAAGTATCTTCATTATCTGGAAATCTGAACTTTTTTGTTTGTCATATATTGCTCAGTTCAACTTTATGTATTCATGTTGGTCATGCTGCATGGCAGTACCTTATACTTTCTGAGCGTCTTGTCTTTCAAATTCATGAAATGCTACCTATTTCATTTTGAATATGCACACCTTCCTAGCCATTTACCATCTGCATCTTCTGTTGTTAGAATTCTGGACTGTTTTGTGAAAGATAATAATTTCTGTTTGCATTCTAACAAAATTGACATAATTGCTTTTGCAATGTAAATCGTAGTTTATCACAAAAGCTGCGTGTTGCCTAGAAATTGGTTTTTCTTGGTACTATATTTAGTTCCATTCAAGGCATGCAAGTCCAGCTCTTTTGTCTTTGTGACTTCTCCAGAGGTCAAACTCATGCATCCTCTTCTTTTGTTTTTTCCTTTTCAAATTTTTCATTTTGAAAACTAGGATTTGAAACAGAGGTTCCTAGACAATGGTAACTTTTACCTTCGCTCTAAAACCAAGATCCCTTTTCAAGTTTGTGGCGTATAAAGTATACTTCCTGTGTTGTCCATTCCTTTAATTTTCTTGTTTTTCTGTTTTTGTGTACAAGTGGAAATGTTGGAACTGGTTGGTTTTAGGTGTTTTTTGTGCTTAAGCAAGTCAATTGCAGATTCGAACTATTATGGTGGAGAACATAGAGAAAATATTGGAGAGAGGTGACCGAATAGAACTTCTTGTTGATAAAACTGCGACGATGCAAGATGGGGCTTTTCATTTCAAGAAACAGTCTAAACGCCTCCGCAGAGCTCTTTGGATGAAAAATGCCAAACTATTGTAAGTCCCCATGATTTTGCCACTTGAGTTGTAATTTGCAAGTTGCTTTTTTTATTTTTCTGTTTTACTGATCAAATAACTAAAGACTCAAAATTTCATACCATTTATTGTTGGAGGGAAAAGGAAAAATAAAAAGAAGGAAGTAATAGAGCCAAAAATCTTAAAAGTCAGAAATGATGATAAAAGAAATTATTGGGAAGTGTTGCTTCTGATAACATATAATGGCCTTTGTTTATAATTCAACTTCTGTTGTTATTCCTCTCTAGTTGTCATATATCTCTGCACTTTGTACACTTCTATGCATATCAGTAAGAAAACCTTCATAAAGCTTACATTGAAGTACTCTCTCGTTTCTCCATCTGTGATGTTCATCTTATCCTATCTAGTCATGAATATGCTAGTGTGATTTACTCTTAAACTGACTGATGTAAGTCTCTGGGCTTCTCTTCTATGTTTGCAGCACCCTTAATTAACTCTCTCTTTAATTATTAGAACATTTTTTGGTCTATGCAAGATTGATGTTCTTTACTCACTTTACTTGGTTAGTATTTGAAACGATGTACTAGAAGGGAATGCAATTGGAGATGTATTATTGGAAAGGAGAATGTAGTGTCATGAATATTTAATAAAATTAAACTTGTAGTTATAATTCCATTGTTGAACGATATATGTGCACCTAAACCAAGGAATGAATGCTGGAATTACATCCCACCTGCCATTACACTAAAACGATCTCAGTTCACAACTGTGGGAGATGGGTCTGTCCTTGAGCTATCTCTCCTTCCACTAGAAATTGTTAATAATTTGTTTAGTAACTACTATATGAAATTGTTTGTGCTAAAAAACGTACATAGTAATTTATTGTGGCACAAGACGGTAGTATCAGTGATTTTCTTACTGTAGTTGTCATGGAAATATCATTCATGTTTTAAGTAGTTAATTTTAAAAGATTTATAAGATTTCGAGTGACCAAAGAATTTATATTGACATTGCAGGGCACTTTTAACGGTTGTGATTGTTCTGTTTCTATACCTAATAATCGCTGCCTTTTGTGGAGGCATCACTTTAGCTTCTTGTAGATCTTGAATTCCGATTTTGATGGTGTTGAATTTGTGCTGAGGTATTCCATGACCATTTGCAAGAGTCAACTACCTGAATTATGTCGAGGGGCGGCTTCATTGAATTATCAAGTTTTAAGGAGTACATGATATCTATGTATCTATAGAATGACCGTAACAAAATCATAGATTTTCGTAGTGTTGAGGCTTTTGGTACAAGTAATTCATATGATTTGGGAAGCCTGATACGAGTATCAGATCTTCTGTGTTACTTAATCTATTTCAACCTTATTTTCGTCTCTAAACGATGTCGTTTTGGATATGTTTACATATAAAACGATGTCATTTTGGAACGGAAATAAGGTTAGAACAGGTTAAGTGATACAAAAGATCTGAACCCTTGACACGGCATTTTGCATTCCAATTACCTCTTCAGGGAGAATCTGTATACATTCTGTATATGCCTGGATCTTTGGTGTGGTCAATTTATGGGGTTCGTAAGGTTATTTATTGAGTTGCCGTATCAAAACAAATGTTGACTGGGCATGATGGCGTTATATATTAGCCGCCTTGTTTTATACGGTGTTGCTTAGCCCCTGTCATTTACGTATCTTGAAAAGAACATGTGATAATCACTAAGCGTTTGTATGTGATTGAGCTGCTCCTAAAAGATTGTAGGATATAGGGTAGGGTAAGATGGTGTTTTGGAGGACATTACATGGCATTGGAAACACCTTTTAGCTGCAAAAAGAACTGAAGATTTTTAAAGCCACTCGTATTGACATAGAAACGCAGCCTGGACGATCCTGTGTGCCAAGGGAGGTTGAACAATGAGCAGCATTAACTCCCTCTAACCCACTTCCCTCCATTCATGGTCCTCTCCAAGTGTTATCTGTCATAAAACAGTGGCAAGATGTTTCTTTGGTCCTAAGACAACAAAAAATTACTAGAAGCAAAATGATAAATGGAAATTAGTAGAGCAGCTTTTTTCATGTGAGTCGATCCAAAGGTTCAAGTTCTATTGAAAATTGGTAGTAAGTTGGCTTTTAAAATGTTTGATAAGTAGTTTATTTAAAATATTAATATGTTGCTTACTAGAAAGAGGTGATTGGTGGTATTACAGCGAACGTATCAAAAATCAAGTACTAACGGTCTTCATTTGGTAGTGCCAAACTCACTTCCATAGTTCCATAGTGGCTTAGCCAATTAAGGGAAGTGGTTTGGCACACGTCCTCAAAATGATGAGGTCTGACTATGACAGGCACCAAACCAAGCTGTTCATTTCTTGACCACGATGAAAGAATTTTTAATACATCAAACACAAGACAAGACAAGACAGGATTAGAGGTCTGCGGTTTGTCGTAAGTCAGAGTTAGGACTAAAATCTTTACGAAATTGAGGCATGAATATCATTTAAAGCATTGCGCCAAAACTGGAATACGGAGCTGCCGCCTCCATCTCCGCTTTCACAGATTCCTTTTTCTGTACATAGTTTTCCCATCACTAGCAGTACTATGTCACTATCCCCCATTTCCTCTTCCACTTTCTTCTCTGTTTCTCTCTCTCATGGCAACACTTCTCAGACCATTCTCACAACCTCCTGCAATCATATCATCTCCAATCAACCATGTGCGGGACACCCCCTTGCTGTCTTTTCCAAAGCCCAGTTTTGCATCATCCAAAACGCGTCGCCTCAGAGTCCAAAGCAGCAATCTGGGAAACTTCCTTGACTTGAAACCCGAGTCAAAGCTGGGGTCTTTGGATATTGATCTGCCATGGTTTCATCCTTCTGACCGTTCTCGCTTTGATTTGATCGTTATTGGCACTGGTCCTGCTGGTCTCCGTCTTGCTGACCAAGTCTCCCGCTATGGGGTCAAGGTATGTTGCGTTGATCCTTCTCCTCTTTCTATGTTGCCAAACAATTATGGTTCTTGGGTCGATGAATTTGAGGGCTTGGGGCTTGGAGATTGTCTGGACAAAACATGGCCGATGACTTGTGTCTATATTCATGATGGTAGGACCCGGTATATGGACCGAGCTTACGGTCGTGTTAGTAGGAATTTTTTAAAGACTACTTTGTTGGAGAATTGTGTCTCTAATGGTGTTAGATTTCATAAGGCTAAAGTTTGGGAGGTGAAACATGACGAGTTTGAATCTTCGATTGCCTGTGATGATGGGAGTGAGATTAAAGCGAGCTTGATCGTTGATGCAAGTGGGTTTGCTAGTACTTTCATAGAGTATGATAAGCCAAGAAACCATGGTTATCAGATTGCCCATGGTATTCTAGCTGAAGTGGATTCGCATCCATTTGATTTGGACAAGATGGTGCTTATGGATTGGAGAGATTCCCATATGGGAAATGAACCTTATTTGCGAGCCAGCAATTCACGAATACCAACCTTCTTGTATGTCATGCCTTTTGATCAAAACTTGATCTTTTTGGAAGAGACCTCTCTGGTTAGCCGACCAATGTTATCTTACATGGAGATTAAGAAGCGGATGGTGGCAAGATTAAGACATTTGGGAATCAGAGTGAAGACAGTTATAGAAGATGAGAAGTGTTTAATTCCAATGGGTGGTCCTCTTCCACGAATTCCTCAAAGCGTGATGGCTTTTGGTGGGACTTCAGGAATAGTCCACCCTTCTACTGGTTACATGCTGGTTCGGGCAATGGCCTTGGCTCCTGTTATAGCTGATGCCATTGCCGAATGCCTTGGCTCAGCCAGAATGATCAGAGGGAGGGCACTGCATCATAGGGTGTGGCAAAGCTTATGGTCATCGGACAGAAAATGTGTGAGGGAGTTCTACTCTTTTGGGATGGAGACTCTGTTGCAACTTGATCTGAACAGGACCAGGGGGTTCTTCGATGCCTTCTTTAGTTTAGATCCTTATTACTGGCAGGGGTTCCTCTCTTCAAGATTGTCTTTAAGGGAACTTGCCTCTTTGAGCATATCTCTATTTGAGCGTGCGTCCAATGCGTCTAAACTTGATGTTGTTACCAAGTGTCCCCTACCTCTTGCAAGGTTGATGGGTAATTTAGCACTTGAAGCCTTATCGTAACAAAAGGCTGCGAGCCTGCGACAGTTCAGTGAATGTGTATTTGCATTTGCTTTAGCATGTTGAACAACTGATCCACATAAGTGCTGTTTCAGAACTTGTAAGTTTTAAAATGTGAATGCCCAACCAATTGACGTTTCAATCTG
The DNA here is from genome assembly GCA_026546835.1 of Erythroxylum foetidum. Taxonomy (NCBI): domain Eukaryota; kingdom Viridiplantae; phylum Streptophyta; class Magnoliopsida; order Malpighiales; family Erythroxylaceae; genus Erythroxylum; species Erythroxylum foetidum. The sequence goes on along the minus strand of JANZLF010000221.1, from coordinate 4,777,432 downwards.
TTCTCGGTAATTTAATTAGATCTACCCTTTTGAGCCCCCGCTTACAATCAAAATCTAAAAAGGTTGGTGTGTTAGGAAAGAGTTCTCTTGATTTAAGTGAGATCGTATGTTCGAATTGTTCTTATGTTTATAATCATTTAAAACTTGAGACTAGAGCTTTGTTTCTAGCAAGAAACTTACCTAATTCAAGTTGAAATTAGTTTAAAAATAGATGACTTAAAAGTATTTTCTTATAATTGAGAATATCCTAAAATGAGTAAAAAAAATTTTAAAAAAAGTGAAAGTTTTGCTCAAACACAAAAGACCTCCAAGCTCCAAACTGAAGTAGCTTTAATAACAAGTGCGAACTGACCTTAAATGTTTCAAGCAAATTTCTATCTGAATCTTACTCTCTTTTTTTTGCGTCGTCAAGTTTAACCGAATAAAACAAGTTTGTGCAGCGATATGATCAGTGCAACTCAACGGTTCAACTTTATTCAGTTTACGCAAAACAGTACTCAAGCGCACTGAACATGGTACAAGTAAGTTCAAAAACTATATAAGCCAAAGCCTCCACACACCACACACCACACATCTTATTTATATTTCTCGCAAAACAGATAAATATAACATTTTATAGCTTGCAAGTGATTATTTGAGTCACTCTTGTCACTAGCATAGTGACTTGAAATTCTAGTTGTGCACGGATGATCGGGGATGATATCCTTGTGGAGGCTACGGAGTGGTAGGTGGGTATAGAGATGGTGGAGGAGGGTAAGATGGATAGGAAATTGGAGGAGATTGTGCAGGCACAGATGGAGGTGGTTGATATGTTGGAGTTGGTGGAGGCTGGTAAGTTGGTACAGAAGGTGGGGATTTTGGATGATGGTGAGGATGTGGATGTTTATGATGAGATGGTGGAGAACTTGGAGGTTTGTATGTTGGAGTTGGCGGTGGCTTGTGTACTGGCGGGCAAGGAGGAAGTTTGTAAATTGGTGGAGGTGAATAAGGAGGCTTTGTTGGTGGATGTGGTTTTGGCTTATAAGTTGGTGCCGGTGGCACTTGAACCGGTGGAGGCTTTGACGGAGGAAAATGATGAGGCGGTGAGTATAATGGTGGTGAAGTTGTCGGTTGGTAAATTGGGGTTGACGGTATAGGATATCCTCCTGGTGGTTGAGTGGGAGGTTGATACGTTGGAGTTGGCGGCTTGTGAACCGATGGTGGCTTATGTGGTCCATAACTTGGACTTGGGGGCTTTGACGGAGGGAAATGATGAGGTGGTGAGTATAATGGCGGTGAAGGTGAAGGTTGGTAAGTTGGAGGTGGAGGCCTGTGAACTGATGGTGGCTTATGTGGTGGCGAAAGTGGAGGTCCATAACTTGGAATTGGGGGCCTATGAACTGGTGGGGGCTTTGAGGGAGGAAAATGATGAGGTGGCGAGTATAATGGTGGTGAAGGTGGAGGTTGGTAAATTGGAGGTGACGGTGTAGGATATCCTCCTGGAGGTTGGCTGGGAGGTCGATGCGTTGGAGATGGAGGTTTGTGATGTGGTGGCGAAAGTGGAGTTCCATAAGTTGGACTTGGAGGCTTATGCACAGGCGGAGGCTTTGACGGAGGAAAATGATGAGGTGTTGAGTATAATGGTGGTGAAGGTGGAGGTTGGGAAAATGGAGGTGACGGTGTAGGATATACTCCTGGCGGTTGAGTGGGAGGGCTATACGTTGGAGTTGGAGGTTTGTGAACCGGTGGTGGCTTATGTGGTGGCGAAAGTGGAGGTCCATAACTTGGACTTGGGGGCTTATGCACTGTTGGAGGCTTCGACGGAGGAAAAAGGTGAGGTGGTGCAGTTGGAGGTTGGTAAATTGGAGTTGACGGTGTAGGATGTCCTCCTGGTGATTGAGTGGGAGGCCGATACGTTGGAGTTGGAGGCTTGTGAACTGGTGGTGGCTTATGTGGTGGCGAAAGTGGAGGCCCATAACTTGGACTTGGAGGCTTATGCACTGGTGGAGGCTTGTGAACTGGTGGTGGCTTATGTGGTGGCAAAAGTGGAGGTCCATAACTTGGACTTGGAGGCTTATGCAACGGTGGAGGCTTGCTTATAGGAACAACAGGCGGAGGATATATGTGGGGTTGTGACACTGGTGGTTTATAACTTGGCGTTGGCGGCTTCTCTACTGGTGGTGACTTGCTTATAGGGGAAACAGGCGGTGGATATATGTGGGGTGGCGAAACTGGAGGTTTATAAGCTGGCGTTGGGGGTTTCTCTACCTGCGGTGGCTTCACTGGATAGTGGTGAATAGGTGGAGGATATTCAGGCAGTGGGGGTGGTGAGTAAGGTACTTGGGTCGGTGGCTGGTAAGTAACTTCCGGAGGTGGTGATGGAACTGGAGAAGGCACGTTGGGTGGCGATACGTAGGTTGGTGGCTTTACCCTTGGTGGAAAATTTGGTGGTCTGAAGGCGGAAGGAGTTGTCAGTGGTGGAAATATAGCAGGACGCCATTTATGTATCGGCTTCGGAAATATGCCAGGAGGCCATTTGTGTATCGGCTTTGGATATATCAACGGTGGTGCTTCGGGTGGTGAAGACATGGAACCTGCGGCAGGTGGCGAACCTAAAGACGGAGGAGGCTTATGGTGCCACCACCACAACCACAACTCGTGGCCATAGCTGTTTACCTGTTCTCCAGAAACTCCATTCTGAGCTGAAAAACTGAGTACCACTGCCACACCTAGAAGCAAACACACAACTTTGACGTTCATGGCAAGGCAAGCCAAGGTGAAAATAGCACTGAACTTGGCCTGTAAAGGATTAGAAAGAAACGGTAATGGCAATGTGAAGGGTGGTCTGGTCTGTATGAAGAAGAAACCAAGATCCAGCCTGAATTTATGTGCAGTTTAGTGACATCTTCAAGTATTCCAGTTACAATTCGTGTCAACACTAAACCGAGTCATTATCCAGCTCCTTCCTTAGGCTTGCTCCCCGTGTAAAAATCACCTCTTTTGGTTAGACAAATGTCATTAGGCTCATCAAAATATCTTTCTCCGGTGCAAGTCTTCAGTTAATGTCAAAATTTTCTCGCTTTCGACGTTCTAGCCTGTAACTGGGTTCATGAGTCTGGTGTTCAGTTCAAGTGGGCATGCCAAAACAATCTCATAAATGACCAGAAACTGAAATTGTCATGTTGTGATGATAGATCCAACGCTCTTGCCGATCTTATCTGAGAGGATAATCATTGCAGTTAATGATCATTTAATGGCAAACACAAAGTGACCAAGGATGAATGCTCTCGAACACTGAAAGACAATGTTCTGAAACTACAGATTATGTTGTTCCTTTAATACCATTGGCATAGGTCTTTCATGGTATGACGACAAGGGCTCTGGTTGGATTCGCGCCGGAACCAGGCCCAGCGGCGGTCAGGTTCAAGTCGAGCTGACACCTAATAAACTAATTAATTTATATTTAATTTATTAATTTCGACTAAGATAAATTTTATTTTGTCAATTTATTCTTAAAATTTTCTAATAACTTAATTAAAGTTTTTTTATACTTATTAAATAAATACATAATAAATTAAAAAAATAATTTCTCACAAGAACAAACCTGACTTTACCGTCATCCCTTAAAATCCGATTGAACTTAAATTAAATTAAATTATTATAAAATAATATTATTAATTTAGTTTTAAATTTATATGTTCAAATAATATTATTTTATGTAATTATATTAAATGATATTATTTTAATAACTGATATCTTTCTTATAAGATATTAAAATAATTTCAAATATTTTTATTTAAACGATCCTTTTTACTGTGAATGATGCTATTTTATGAAAAATTAATAATAATTTTAATTTATTTAAGTTAACTAATTTAAATTTATAAATTTAAAATTACATTATTTTAAAATTTATCTGAAATAAATTTAACACATCCAAATAACATTACAATTCTTCTTTTTTTTTACATGGAGTTGAGCTTTAGATCATATATTTCTAAATTGTATTTTTAGTTAAATATACACCGAAGGATAGATGGATTTAAGTTCCCAAAAAAAAAAAAAGATCGTAAACCAAAGGTTACGCGGCAATCAAATGACAATAAACTGAAACTGAGCTTTACAGAGAAGCAGGTAACCAAATCGTTACCTATCGATCAGAGTCAAACAATTCTTCCGTCTCCATTTGAGGCTTCTTTGATTAGGGTTTAACTAATGCTAATTGGGCCCATGACGCCAATAAGGCTCCCGGAGCCACCCAGCCCCACCGCCACCACGGGCACGTCGAAGATCTTCGAAGTCGGTGCTTACGGAATCATAAGCCGCGCCGTCGCCATAAAAAACGGTTCTTCCGCCACTGAGAACCAGAGCCTCGGCTTGATTCGCGCTCTGGGCCTCTCTGATAAGCACGTCTTATATGTGAGTTGTTGTATTACTGCATTTGTACTAGTTATTGCTAGTTCAGGAGTTGTGATTCATGTATTGAATTGTGGGGAAAATAACTGTAATGTTTCTATGTAGCGACTTACGAGACCAAAGGGAGGGGTAAACGAGTGGTTACATTGGCTACCGGTTTATCTTCATCAATTTATAGATTATGTGATAAGGAAGACGTACAGTTACTCCAGGCTTATGATAACTTCGCGAGGATATGCCTTCGTAAAAAGGGAGTTCTGGTGTTGGATGGGCGTCGATTTTAAAAGTAGACATGAAGCAGATAGTGAACATGGCTCGTCAATCCTACGAAAAATACTTCCGTCCGTACTTTGTTTGTTAGAAACTTAGAATTATTTGCTATGCTTATTGTTGGTTTCGCTTGTGAAGGTAGAAATTTGTATCTTATAAATTTTAAATATTGTAAAAATTGGGTGTTCAAAGAGATAAAAGATGTCGACAGCTGTTAGAAGGCCCAATTGACCCTTGAATTTAGCTTAAGAGGGGGAGGTTTATACATTATTATAAATTGTTGAATGTTTTCATACTTGTCTGATGTGGGATTCCTGACACACCCCTTTAGTCCAGAACAGAACTGAACATCTAATGAACATATTAAGCAAAGGGACATAACCAGACACCGCCTCAAACGATCGACACAACCTAGCTCTAATACCATGTTAGAAGGCCTAACTTACCCCCAAAAGTTAGCTCAAGAGGCGGAGGTTTGCACACTATTATAAATTATTAAATGCTTTTATACTTGTCCGATGTGGGATTCCTGACAATAACCCTAATGTCCAAATATAGGAAGTTAGCATATCATCTTTGTGGGGACTGAAAGATAGAATTTTTCTTGAACCTGCTCGCAGTCGTGTTTTCAATTTGGTTAGAAGTTAACTAATAGAATAGAATGTAATAGAATGAAACAGAACATAATAGTTTATAATGAAATGAAATGTAATACAACGAAATGTTATTTGAGAGGGATGGAAGAGTTTATAATGTAATATAGTAAAATATTGTTTAGAAGATAGATGAAATGGAATGTAATATATAATAAATGATTATTACACCTTTAATATTAATGTTATGATTTGAATACAGAAATTATGTCCAATTAAAAGTTCCGGTTTAAGTTATAACTGTGAAAAATAATTTTTTATATTCATAT
>JANZLF010000221.1:4722195-4738130 GCA_026546835.1 Erythroxylum foetidum | reverse complement strand
ATCTAAAATCCTGCAACTTGAAACTCCTATGCAAAAGTTTAGTGAATATAGCTCGGATCCTACACTTTTTTTATTTACCCTTCAAGATTCGGTTGCATTGTTTTTGTCTCCAATCAAGATAAAAATAAAACAAATCTTGATCCTAAAGTAAGAAAATGTGTCTTTTTAGGGTGTTCAGCCTCCCAAAAAGGCTACAAATGTTTTGATCCAATTTTTTAAAAATATTTTGTAATCATAGACACCATTTTTTTTAAAAACACCTTTTTTCTCTCCTCCTTTTCAAGGGCAGTATTTGGTCAGGGGGACTCGGGAAGATTCAGTGGTAAGTATGATTGATTTGGATTTTTTAGTGTGAATTTTCAATCTGTTGGAAATCATTTTCAAAATCTCAACCACAATTTGGAAAAGGAAAATAATTAAGGCAAGAATTCAAATTTAAATGCAAATAATTTGGATAATGAATCTGTCATAACTAGAAACCTAAATGTCACACAACAGACTCCAAAATATGACAAGAAATTTGGTCAAACGTACTCTATGAAGTACCTATCAAAAGCAATACAACTAGTCATGCCTATGCATAGCCCAGAAAAAGCCTCACGGCCAGGTACAATTTTTTTTAATCCTATTCCATTAAATCTTGAGTCTAATCTTGATCTTCCTAAGACTAATATATATTTTACCTATGGCTCTTAGAAAAGGAATTAGGAAATGCACTATCAAATATCCTATGTCTAACTCTGTCTCTCTTCAAAACTTATCTCCTTCTTTTTATTGTTTTGTCCCATATCTTAATCATGTGGAAATTCCAAAGTCTATAGAAGCAACTTTACAAGTTCCTAAATGGAAGGCAGCAGTTTTGGAGGAAATGAATGCTCTTAAGAAGAATCAAACATAGGTAAAAGTATCTCTTCTAGCTAGAAAGAAGTTGGTAGGATGTAAATGGGTGTTCACAATCAAGTATAATTTTGACGGAACTCTCGAGAGATAAAAAGCAAGATTGGTATCAAAGGTTTCACTCAAATTATGGCATGGATTACACTGAAACATTTGCTCAAGTGGCGAAACTCAATACAGTGAGGGTTCTATTATCTGTTGAAGTGAACTTAGATTGGCCTCTATACTAACTAGATATGAAGAATGCTTTCTTGATTGGAAAACTTGAAGAAGAAGTGTTTATGGAACCTCCTTACAGCTTTGAGACTGAGTTTAGATCCCAAGTGTGCCTGTTAAAAACTATATGGTTTGAAATAATCACCTCGAGCTTAGTTTGAAAGATATGCAAGTTCAATGAAACAACAAGGATATTCTCAAGGTTAGACTGATTACACCTTATTCTTTAAAAGGAAGGAAAGTGGGATGATGACTGTTTTTCTAGTATATATAGATGACATCATTGTCACAGGTGATGATTGTGAAGAAATTGGCAACTTGAAGGCTAGTCTGGCAAGAACATTTGAGATCAAACACTTGGGACTACTGAAGTATTTCTTGAGAATGGAAGTTGCAAGATCAAAAAAGAGGATCGTGGTAAACCAACAAAAATATGTATTATATCTGTTTTTTGATATAGGTATAATAGGTTGTAAGCCAACTAACACGCCTGTAGACCACAATGAAAAACTTAGTGATGTTAGAGGTGACCCAGTTGATGTTGGGAGATATCAAAGATTGGTTGGGAAGTTAATCTATTTGTTTCATACGAGACTAGATATTGCTTTTTCGGCTGATTTATGCACTCTCCTAAGAAGGTTCATTTGGAAGCCACTTACCGCATTTTGAGATACCTTAAGGGATCTCCAAAAAGGGGGCTATTTTTTGAAAAAAAAGGCTCAAAGAACTGTTAAAGTGTTTACTGATGCAGATTGGGCGAGTTCGGTCACTGACAGAAGATCTACTAGTGGACACTGCTCATGTGTATAAGAAAATCTAGTGACTTGGCGGAGTAAAAAACAAAATGTAATGGCTCGCAGCAGTGCTGAAGCAGAGATCCATGCTATGGCCAATGGAATTTGTGAGAAAATGGAGTGATCTGCATGTCATATGTTCCAACCACACAATAAGTAGCTCCTTGCAAAAGGATTGTTTAAGCCAAGCTTTGATGGAATCATCAACAAGTTGGGACTTATAAATATATATGCCTCAATTTAGGGAGGAGTGTTAGCTTAGATATAAAAAGAAAGGAAATATTTTGTAATTAGTGAGTAGAAACAGTTGTTAATTAGTTTATTTAGTTTCCTATTTTATAATTTCCTGGTTAATAGTTTCCTTCTTAGGTGATTCCTACATTGTATCTATACAATAAACTTTTAATGTTAACCAGAAAATAATTTTATTCCTCAAAACTACAATAATCAAATTAAGGGTTCTTTTTTTTGTTTTTTTAACAAATCAAAATGTCTGCAAATGAAAAATAAATTATTACCAAGTCACGGTATTTACCAAGAAATAACATCTTGAACAAAACATATGTAGCCTAGTTTTCAGCAAAAGAATAAGAGTAAAAATATGCAAATATTCAGGAATAGTAAAGCTTTATCTCTGAAATTGCTCCTTCAACACAAACTTGCTAAAGGGCTTCGATTGAAAGGGTTGACTGCTCAAAGTCAAAAGACATATTAAGCCACTTCTACCAGTGTAGAGGAAGGTTTCAGTAGAATCAAGCCATTTCTCAATTTGTAGACCTCCCAGCAGACTATGGTGAAGGTTTCTATCAGCAGATATTTCTTCTTCCCGTGTTCACATCACATGAAGCTTCTTTCTAAGTGGTCGACATAGTTACATAACAAGAATTAAGCTTCTGGTGATCTGCTTCAAAAGATCAGTAATTGCATTCCATTCCAGAACACTTCTTCACTTCAACTTCCCTCATTGTCTGGAAACACAAACTCCAAGTCTTCATTATCCCTATACACTTGAACAAGAGCAGCAGCTTTGTACACAAACATCCCAAACATGGCCGGCACAAGCTGTAAGAAACAAAAAACAGTAAGCGACACCTTTATCCCGAGGAAGGCACTCCTAGAGGGAAGTACCTTCACCAAACAGACCCCAGCTAGGACTCAACTTCAACTGCAGAATATCCTGTCTCATGTCCCAATAGAAGCTGAATGACTACTTACTGAACTCAATTCGATGACTGAAGCATGACCATTTATAAACAAAAGGAAAATGATTAGGTTTTCGGTTACCTGGAAATCAAAATAATCTGTGGAAAAGTAGTGATGAGACAGAATCCAGAATCCATATATTGCAGACGGAATCACTAGCCTTGGAGATGAAAGTGCAATGCCACTGCCCTTAATCAATCTCTCTAATGAGTCCCTAACATCTTCACTTCTTATCCCAATTCTGAGGCAGAGAGGTAAAATCGTTATCAAAAAAGAAACAAAATAACACAGAGGACAGCAAATCAAGGCAGATGTTCTTCACTGTACTTTTTGGACTTCTTTTTCATAAAAATCTGAGGGATCATTTCCTTTGAAATATTGTTCACATGTTGGTACAAGAGTTGCAGGTATAAGCAACTGCAAGACAATGAAGCTGGTTAGAATACCAAAAACAACAGAGTCAAACAGTTTCTCTTTTCTGGTTTTGGTTTACTGGAAGCGAGCAGAGAGAGTAATAACCAGATGATCTTGTTAAAACATCAAACCAGAGCAGTTTTAGGATGAGCAGATTATTAACTTCTCGTTGTAACCAATTACATCCTAGATGGGCCTTAAAGTCTGATGATTGGAATAAGATTTCATTTCCAACATTGATTTTTTACATCCGAAGACAAAGATTTCTTAGTATCTCTAACCTGAAAAATACTCCAATAGCATAACTAATGGCAGCCTGTAAAATCAATAAATAGGTGAGTCTTTTGCAATTTCAAGAATCAAACACTAATTAAAATGATTCTCTAACAAAGAAAAGAAAGATGCGTATTATGCAGCCACTTTGAAGACAATAAAATTAGAGAAACTAAGCAAACTAACAAATTCGAATTTGAGATGCATTTTCTGAACCACATATTAGCACTGACAAACAACGATGTTTCATTCTTTTCAGATCAACTTATAGAAGGTCGATAAATCTTCCACATAGCAGGCTAAATTAAATACAGATTGCTGAAGATACATTGTTTTCTTATGAACATTCCGTAAACATGCAATTGCAGAATTACGGTCCTTGCTAATTTTCAATGCCATCCCCTTTTAGTAGGCCTGGTAACAAAGAGCATAAAAGGATATGGTTCTAGACATGCTCACCATGTATGACTGAACCTCCGAAACATATACATTTTTCTCATGAAATACCCATTAAGATTCAACTTTCATGGGACTCCAATTTAATGCCTTGTTATTAACTGGAAAAAACTTCAGATTCAATTGCTGAAATTAACTTTTCAAAATATTTTGTTGGAAGTTAATAACTAAAATGAAAATAAAAGGCATTTTTTCTTAAATTTTTAATCACAAAGTTTTGTTTGGAAAATTTACATCAAGTAAATGTCTTTTTTCAATAAATTCTAAGGTAATCAAAATTTTTAGAAAATAACTGACACTGAAGAATTAAGAGATTGATTTATGCAATTTAATTATCAAAATTTACAAATTCAATTTTACTTGTGAAAAGGCTTATATCTTAGGAGCTTGCAAGTTGAACCCTAATTTGTTACCAATTGCAACCAATATAGTAATAAACGAATAAAATGAGTATTAAACTGGATTTAGATTATATTCAACTGTATTTCGATTACAAGTATAGATTCAAATCACAGGACAGTATTTCATTTAAACATCTATGATATTGTTGCCCTAGTCTTACTTCTCCTTTTGTTCTCTCAATTTATAATTTAGATAATTTAATTTTTCTCCTAGGAGCGAATTTATTTGAAGAATGAAGGCGAGTTCTTAGTTTCGCCCAGTTTGAATCCATTTTCTATTGTTACTCATTTCCGATTAAATGATGTCCCTCAATGGATTCGCCTATATAAGCCGCAGCCAAGATTGCAAAAATAAGAGCTTGAATGCCACTTGTAAATAAGCCAAGGAACATGACAGGTATAGGAACCACTAAAGGTATCATTTTAGTGTGAACAAAATAATGCTTTAAACAATCCATACATGGAGCTTACGGAATGTACAGGCATTTAAAATTGCATTAGGAAGTTCAGTGTGCTAATGAAAAAAGTTATACTTTCAGGTCATTTTTATGTATTCAAGATCAATAAAGTGATGAACAATTCAGTTAACCCAGCAAAGAAATTCAAATTATAATTCATTTTTACTTCTTATAACAGTGACAAATTTATAATAATGTTGCTTTTGTCTGTTAACTCGTACCTGGACTGATAAAGTTATCAAACAATAACCATCACAAGCAATTCCAATACCAATTGACAACAGCATCAATTCCCTTTTGAGCTGCAGAGAAGAAAAAGACTCACCAATGTTATATACTTTCTAAATAATATCTTAGGTATAAATTGCTCCATAGACTACAAATGAAACACAGCAAGAAGTTAGGAAGAAATGGAAATCAAAATTTGGTCTCTTTACCTATAGACCACAGGAAGGTAAAGAGGTTTAGGTCAATTTAAAAGAACATTTATATAAGGGGAAAACATTTAATCATAACAAAATCTAGTGTCTATATGACAACAGATTTCACATAAATTTCCAGTATCCCTGATGAAGAACAAACGGACATCAATAAAAAGCAAAGCTCAAAAACAAAAGCAAAGTTTGTATCTGAAAGCAGTAACAGTTAACCAGCAATAACTTCATCATATACCATCAGTAACATAAATGTTATTTGAAGGGCAAGCTAACTTTAACCTAGTTCTGAAATAAAAATTATAGCATTCTTCAGTTGAAGGAAGTATCATACAGCTTCATACTGCAGAAAGTTCAGTTTCTTTCTTTTGTCGCTATCATCTTGCAGTCCCTGAAAACAAGATAAATGTATAAATGACAACCAACCATAAGTTCTGAATAGCTATCATGACAACATGACATACCTCAGAAACTTCTTTCTTATTCACTGGCGCTGAGTTGCTACCCAACACCCATTCTTGCGTTCTAGATAGCTTCATAACCTATTTATTTTACAGCCATAAAGTGTTTTTTAATGGAGCACGTGAAGAAAAAAGAGCATCAGAATCTTCCAAAAAACAAATGAATGCAAGTGATGAACTAAGAAATTAAATATTGGTAAGAATGTCCAAAAGCAGATGCAAATGAAAACCACTCAAACGCATTAGAATCTCTTCAGTGAACAAAAGGAAGTATAGTTGAAGCACCTTCACAATAAGCAATTAGTTGCTGCTGCAACAAATGTAACATAACAATTGCAGCATCATTTTCAAGCAAGTAATTGGTATCAACCCCATCTTATTAAAGTTAGTGAACAATCGGACTACCTTCCTTTTCTACTTTAAATGCTTAAATGAGAGAATCTATTACTTTCAAAGAGAACCAAGTAAGTCAAAGAAGAAAGTGCAAGACACGCCTTCCAGCACCACTAATTTCCTTTCCTAGATGGTATGAGAATTGAATCTAACAGTTGTACCTGGTTTGTCTCTTTAGGAGAGTCAGCAAGTTTACCAGCATCTTCATCAACAAATTTCAGAACTTCTCTCTGCCAAAGGATATCAGAAGCTTTGGATATAAAATCACCTTTTGATTTCCTTTCCCGAAGGAACATTTGCAAAACATCTTCTTCTGAAAGTTCACCAACTGAAGAACAGAAAAACGATTGAGTAAATGAAGAAAATGGCATAACTTGCAGCATTAAAATCTGCAACATATCTTAAAACAGAAAGGATAAATCAGCCTGTAAGTACAATACCAGACACTTGAAAATACTTTGTCCTTCCCAATCCTAGCTTACTTACACTTGACCACAAGTAGACAAAGAAAAACGAACAGCTACAGACCGTCAAGTTAAGGCTGTTTACGTTGCAAAAACAAATCATCATAACCATATGGTGAGAGTTGATGAGACTAAAAGACCACATATCGAAATGAGGCAAGTCCAAACTGAATTCTTTGCATAAATAAGCATCAAGACATTTACTTCCCACTTGACACGCAAAGATGACTAAAACGATATCATTGTTTCTAATATTTTTTTTGTGTGAACTCAACAAGACAGTGGGAAGATTTGCATCGTGATCAGCTCAATTTTACAACCATAGCTACCCATGCCCGCATCATACACGAAATGTGATGGGAGCTCCATCCCCATGAAATAATATCCAACACGAAAATAGGTGGTGTGGTATGTCAAGCTAAGGTGGTGTGGTGTGGTATGTCAAGCTATGTACTCCTAACGGAAAATTAGGCATTTTGTATGCTGGTCCGTACATTTTCCATATGCAAGTTATAAATTTTCAATACAAACCAAAAAAGGCCTATAAGGTTACCGAGAAAAGCAACAAGAAACAATCTTTCTTAGAACCATCCCATTTTCCATAGAACCAAAAAGAGAACAGCAAAATCGTCATGCATAAAGAAAAAGGAGAGAAGGTTCATTTAAATTGAACCTGGTTGAGCGCTTGCTCTAAAAGATAAGACCTTTGGTGGATAAAGAAATGGACATAATCCTAAAAATGGAGACTTCGTAGACGTCGAAATACAAGTGATGCTGGAAAGCCTGCTCATTTGGGCAAATCTTAATCTCACTTGGCTCAGTCTTTGTAATTCGGACTGAAGAGAGAAAGCGAGTAAAGAGCACGCGCCAGAATGGGAAACTTTTTCCTAAGGGGAGCTCTGTGGTTCTTCTTCTTCCATAGGAACAATAGCAGCCGAAACAGAAATATCGGATGATACAAACGTTCATAAAAGGGGAAAACGACAATTGGATTTTAGATATTTTATATAGTCCTGAAACAATAATTTATAACGTAATATAAGTACTATCATATAATTAGTTTATCTTCGAGTAGACATGGCAGAAACAGAAAACTAATGACTCGATCCGCTGTGGTGGACATGAGCTCCAACTATCCGAGGAGCCACCGTGGTTCAGGTCACGCCGCCACTATTGATAAAATGCACACACCCCATTTTGGGAATCTTCGTGTTCTTTTAGTTCTGGCTTTGTGTTGTTTGCATGATTATGCGTTATGGGTTCTTCTTGTTCGCTATAAAACTGTCTTCATCTTGAGATTGTCTTGCCCAGGTTGGTTTTCGTGTCGTGTAGAGTAGGAACTGATGAGTTTGGGTGTGTGAAACTCAAAATTAACGAATCAATTTTAATAATAATTAAACTCAAATTCAAATTATTGACATTTGAATTAGATGAATACCAAATTTAATAATTTTTAAATTTGATAAATTATAAAAAATAATTTAAAATTAATGCATAGAATTACATAAATAGTAGCTAAAAATCATGTTTTAAAACTCAAACCGAAAATTAAATTAATAAGACGAGAGTTTTAAGATTTAAAAGATTTAATCGATATTAAATTATCATAAAATTAGTTAAAAATTAAATAAATTTTAAAATTTTAAAATATAATTAAAAGAGATAATTTTTAATTTAAAATTTAATTAAAAAATTGATAAATAAAAGTTAATGATTTATTTTAATTTAAAAATTAATTAATTTACAAAATTTTATATATTAATTAAAAAATTATCTATTTTATAACAAAAATTATTAAAATAAATAGAACAGACAAAATAAAATTTTTATAACCGAATGGTTAGAAGTGTTAACAGTTTCTATATAAATTGTATCACTAATTTAGGAATTTAACTTAAGAGATACTAAGAGTGTGTCCAACGAAACCCCGAAAGTTTATAGAAGACATGGAACAACAGAGCAAATCTCATTTTTGAAAAGAAAAAAGTAAGTTTGCAGTATTGGTGTATATTTCGTATATATTTCAATGCCAAGCTCAGGTAGGTCCAATCATTCATTCGCATCAAGAGTTTCCTGCTTTTTACTTATGAATTCACAGTGCCACTGCCATCTCTTCTCTGCAACGAAATGCTTTCCCAGTGAATATTGTCAGATATCGACTTCCTTGCCTTGATACCGTTGTCTGCCAGTACCAGCATTGGATTTCTTAGAGAATGATTATCCTCACAGGCATAACTCCATTCGTAACTTCTGGTGCTCTTGTCCATGTTTAATTCTATAGAATGAAGGTCACTGTCAACCGAATTATCTCCATCTGCTACTGCCTCCTCTTCATTTTGCTCTGTCACCAAGCTTTGCCATGATCCAAATTTGATGTTTTCCAGGTAAGCTTCAAGTTCCTTTATCCGGTCATAATTTGGAGAGCTGCCCTTATTTTTTGTGCCAAGTGTTTCCCTTACGTACATCTCGAGCTCATTTCTTAGGCACTCCACGGCTGCATTTTTCTCCTCGAAATAGTATTTTGCCTCCGAGAGCTTCATATGTACTCGTTCTTCCCGCAGCACATCGGCTAGTTGTAGCATTTCCCTCTCTTTCTCTATTTCCTCTCTAACCTTTGCTGATTCTCTCTTCAGTTCCTCTACCGCGGCTCTATCTTCTCCAATCCCTTTGGCTAATTCGTCACAGACTTGCTCCATTATCTCCTTATCTCTCTTCTCCGCATCAAGCTCTTTCCCGGCCTTTGACAGAGATGCCTTTGTATCTGCCAGTTCTTTACCCAGCTTCTTATTCAATCTTTCAGTTTGCGATCTTAGTTTCTTCTCTACTTCAAGCTCCTCTGCAATGTGTGCTATGGCATTCTGAATTCTCTTCCGCTCTCTGCTTTTCGAAGCTGCCTTTTCTTCTTCATAACGCCTGATCAGGTCATCAAATTCATCGCGAGTGGATCGCTGCCCTTTAATCAATTGGTTGACCTGGGCTCGTGCTCGCTTTAGTTCAACTCCTAGAGCAGAGACAAGGAACATGCCTGATGAATGATGCTCTTCAAGACCCCATATATGGCTCAGAGCTCTCACAAGCTCTTTGGATGTTCTAAGCCTGTTACTGACATCCTTCAAACAAGTCTTAATTCCATCTGTACTTTCTGTGTTGTGAACTTTCCTTCCGGTTTCAGCTTCAATCTGTATTTTGTGGAAAAGAATGAAACTTGTCAAGTGCAAAAGCTCCTACGGATAATTATGTATCTATATCATTAATAGAAAAAATATGTTGTTTACCTCGATCAAACGGGCGTTATTAATAGAGTCCAAGTTTTCCATATTACAATCAGCAAGTTGATGCTTCCTTGAAACCACCACCGATGTTCTTGTCCAGTGATCATCTCCTCTAGAACGATCAATCTTCTGCAGAACCGAAACAAGAAATACATAAGACAAGAACTTTATACAGATCGGTACAAGAAAATAAGAGATAACGAATAGATTTTCCACCTCTGAAATGATATGGTGAGATGGATCAGACAAATGTGGCAACCTTGAAAAGGTTTTCCCACTTCTCAACTCTTTCTTGTCCTGTAATAGCTCCAATTCCTTTTCAGCAGTAGAACGGTTTCCGTTAATCTCCCACAGAGCAGCGGCCAGTTTTCTTGAAGAAACAGAAACTTCATTGGCTTGGCGGCCACTGAGGGAAAACTGACACTTGTTAGATTCATCATTTGGCATTATAGAATTGGGAGGTTTTGTGCTTGTCCTCCAGGCTGGTACAGGTGTCGTAGACCCAGCTTTCCTTCTAATCAAAATAGCTCGCTTGAATCTGTACTTCTTGACCAATGACGATGAGGAAGATGATGAGTTCCCTCTCTTTCTAATCTTACATTGCCCTCTCGCTTTGACAGCTTCCATATATGCTCTGCCCTAGATGGGGCCAAAATTCCAAGTGTTCACTTAGTATTAGTTCAAAAAGAGCAGTCTTTTTCAGCTACTATTTCTTCAAATAGCAATAATATAAAGATAGTAAAAGATTCTATCGAACGTAGAGAATTGAAAGATCGGTGTGAAAACAGTTCGAGAGAAGTAATGGGGGATGAGGACAGTTAAGCGGTGATCATATCTTTTGGCAAAAATTTTGTGCAGAACTAGAGTGATTTTCGCTGAATCGTAATGACTTCAGGATTCAGAAGATTACATGGGCATTAAAGGCTAAGCATTGATGTCCAGTGTCCATACAGAATAGTCAGAATCAGTAAACAGATCTCTTGAAGCCAAAACTTGAGAAAGCAGACAGATATCTGAGATTTCGAACTTGAAGGAAAGATTCAAAGAGGGTAAAGGTGAGACCACGACGTTGAAAACCCACTAAATATCAAACCTGTAGTGTACTCTTTTTGGGCAAGTCCAACACTGTTGCCTAGAATTCATCAAACCCAAAAGCAAGAAAAAGAGATAGATTCAGTCTAAAAGAAAAAGAGATTCAAGGACCTGGAAAGGAAAAGAACCAAACAACTGTAAGAAAAGGATAAATTTGATTGAAAAATACTGGAAGGCATCACATGTTAGTTTGCAATCGTGTCATAGATAGAATCCGCTTCCAACATATCACGTTGCAGAGGGTCGAAGTTGAAATAAAAAACCAAAAAGCAGGGGACTTCTTCACAAATGTTGACAAATAACAAAATAACAAAATGTGCCGGTACACTTGCCAATTCATAATCAATCAATCACTCCGAATCTTCCCTTCCCGCCCGGAAAATGAATGAGAGCCGCTGGTCTAGTCTGACAGCTTTAGGACAGGCGAATAGAACCAAAACTTTAGGCAACGTTACTTCCATTTTTCTTATTATTAACATAAATTTATTTATTTATTTTATACAATTAAAAAGGGGTTAGTTAGTACAAGAGAATAATAATAGGAATGAGAATAAATATAGTGAATAATGAGAATAAATATTATCATATAATTATAATGATCGGTTAAAAAGAAATATAATGGTTGATTAAAAAAAAGGAATGATCACTATTGCCATTACCATTAATAGTGGTTGGTTTGAAAAAATATTGTAATTAATTAATTATAAAATAAATTATATTTTAATTAATAAATAAATTATATTTTAATTAATTATTTAATTGATTTCAAAATAAATTTAATTATTAAAATTAAAGCTTTACTCTCTTTCCTCTCATTCTTCCAAATTATGAGAGGACTCAAGAATTGTCCAAAATTAAAGAATGAAACTCTTAGGTTTTTAATAATAGGTTCATACTAAATATCAATTTTCATTTCATATCTATGCCCCTTTTTCTCATACCCTAAACAAGCACCCCCTCGTATTATAAAAATAGAAACTCAAACAAAATTCACTTTTTTATAGTTTCATAATTTTAAAAAATCGGTAAAAAAACAAAAACTAGAAATAAAAATAAAAACAACCTTGAGTAACAACTCTAGATTGTTTGGAGCTTTTGGGCAGAGAAATGTTGTGGCTGAAATGGGCAGCCATTCCCAAGATCACCACATGTAAGTACTGTTCCTCATTCACGGGAGTGATTCTTTGATTCTGTTCGATTGATTTTCACGACTCAAGAAGCAAGAGTATTTTGAGAGATTATTTAATAGGAAGATAAATATATTATCCCACGTCTACATTTAAAATAATTAGGCTAAAAAATTAAATTAATGAGACGTGAACTTTATAAATGGGATATCATTTCCATTAGGTTAATATAACGTATCATTATTTGATATTTTGTGGGCTAAGGCCAACATGTTAAGTCGTATTTTATAATTTCTTCTAATTTTTAAAATTGTTTTGTTGCATGATTTAGTTGAAAGGAAACAGAAAAACTGCTACAAAGAAATCATTTTTATAAAATTAACTAGTAACATGAAATGGAAGAGAAATATTGCTCAGAAGCAGTTTGTTTTTGTTCATCTAATCATATTAAAATAACGTTGTGTGTATAGGTCTACAAAATCATGTTCTTGTCTCAAAAGGTAGATCAGCTACTCCAACTGTCCCCACACCCGGACCTAACCAGATTGGGAGGAGTTAAACTACGGTTTGATCTCAATCGACCACCTAACAGAGTGATCCATGCGTTCTCGTTATTGAGAATCGAAGCTTAGTTCTTGTCCCAAATTATCCTACTAAATTGTCAATCGAACTATCCGTACAGGCTACAAAACCATGTTCTGATATTGTTACATAGGTGTCAAGAATAAGCCCTTTTCAGAAGATTATGCAATGATATAAGGAATCACAATGTTGTACGAACACGAGTCAGAATGAATATTGTAACATATCATTATGCAATAATGCAGAACGTGACGATGAGTAACACAAATATGGTGGGTCGGTGCATAATCCCATAGTTAATTCCGTTTACATTTAAAAAAACACTAACCTATCTAGAAATTTCTCATCCCATATTCTTTTCCCGCTAATGAAACGATTCCATGAATTAATTAGCCAATGATTTGATACTTTAGATACTAATTAGCTGTTTCGTTCGATTTTTTTTTTTCTAAACATTCTTCCGAGATGTTGTCTCCTCTTCTTGAAATAAGCAAGGATTACTGAAAGGTTTATGACAAATGGAATAAATTAAGTGTGCTTGAGAAGATGACGTGGACAAAGTAAGACACAATGGGGTAAAAGGGGGAGCTGAGAATTGAGATTTCAGATGCCAAATTGTACATGATTTGATTACAGAGGAAAGCACAAAATAAGCGTTATCTTTGAAATTTAAAAGTAGTCATCGGTCCTTCCCTTGAAGCCGATTTGCCCAAAGGTAAGGCAGACGAATAGTCCGAAGTGCCACGTAATCAACCACAACCTACAAAAAAATAATAAAAAACTATGAAGGTCCCATGGTCTAGTGGTGAGGACATTGGACTCTGAATCCAGTAACCCGAGTTCAAATCTCGGTGGGACCTTTTTGGATTATCTACATACAGTCTACAAAGTTTTGTTTTGTGAAGAACAGTAATACGATGATAAAAGCCCAAAACAGTAAAGTTTTGTTTTGTGAAGAACAGTAATACGATGATAAAAGCCCAAAACAGTAACTATCTGATACGGATTATCTACATACAGTCTACAAAGTTTTGTTTTGTGAAGAACAGTAATACGATGATAAAAGCCCAAAATAGTAACTATCTGATACGGTATATTTGTAAGAATGTTCAATATTATTCTGTCTTATTAAATCTCAAATATTTATTTTACGGGATTTACATAAGATCTACATAAATAAACGATTTAAATTTATTGGACACAATAAAACACCATAATATTCAACAGAAAATCTGCTAACATTCGTAAGTTATAATGGTTACGTGAAATCAAAATCTGTCATACCAAAACTGGGAGGTGAGAGGAGGAGGAGTGGGGAAGTGAGCGAGCTCAGCGCCAATACTCTCGAAGAAGAGACCAGTTAGGCTTTTCCCATTAATTACCGGAATGCTTGATGGTGCTATCCACCCTATCAACCCAAATCCTATCACATTCAGATCCGTTCGTAGCCAGTCCCTTTCAAAGCTGTACCAAAACCCACATCCATTACATTCTAATACGTAACTCAATCTCAATCTCAAACTCAGCACAATTAATTTACCACATGAACCTTCCTCCATTAGCACAAGCTTGCCTCAACGGATTTCTAGCCGCAACTGAGGATTTCACGAAACCTGAAAGCCATTAACAGTTATTACATGCAACACTCCACTTGTCGATCAGTAAATGAAGGGAGGGTGCTCTCGAGTAAAAGTATACAGAGGTACCTGAGCTAAGGCAAATTCTTTTGGTTGAAGAAGAGCGAGAAAGGGACGACAGGGAACTAGTGCCCAAGCCAAGAACAGTTGATGAAGTTGAGATTGTGGTTGCCATTGTTGTCTTTAGATCTTTCCTGGTTCAGCCAAGTGCTTTTGAGTGGTTGTTTTATTATTCAGAAACAGCAGGCTTGTGTTTTACGAGATTGAGATTTTTGTGGAAGCGAAAGATCGCGTGGATGGATCGCCGATCAATAGCATTCTGCCACCTCAGAGTTCTATGGATAAAGTGGGGCCTGTAATTGTTTCTGTATCGCTAGCTACTCCAGCCACATTTTATGCTTAGATGAACTATATACTACTACTAACAAAATATAGATCTTAGTTGATTTATAATTTATGAATAAAGATGGATCCATTTCCGTTCGGTGTAGGCCGCGAGAAATACTTAATTTTGGGCTGGATCACATTGGAAGTCGTATAGATTTTTGTGTGTTTATTTAATTAAAGTAAGTTGTAGCATGTCATACTATAATTGAAATAGGTAATTTTTGGGATATGATTTTTTGTCTAATATTATGTTGTCTTATTCTGTCTCATAAATCTCAGTCATTTATTTATGAGGACCTCGTGCTTATTTACGTGAGATTTTCGCCGAACTCACATAAAAGAATGACTAAGATTTATAGGACAGAATAAGACATCATAAAATTGGACAAAAGATTCAGACTTGTAATCTCTTAGTCTTGATTTGAGTGTTACTTAACTTTAACCAACCAAATTGATTGGGAATTTGACATGATTAGATGTTGGTAGTCAAAACATGTTCCTTATTATTGTTGCCTTGTTGTTTACGCAATGCTCTTCAAAATGTTGCTTGCTAACAATTTTTGGGCTGAGATTGGAAATCTGATAGTGAAAACTAACAAACCATTATGCCAAGTGGTTAGCAGCTCATGGTCCTAATCGTTCCTTAAGGACAGATGTTTACCTATATATGTATAACTAGAAAGAACTACTTTATTACGTATGTGAATGTTGATGTTGGGCTAAGGATACATTCGTACCGTATATATAGTGTGGTTTGAGTGGGTCCGCACTTAGAGGTTTTGTCTCTTTTGGTCTCCTAAGCCTACTTACTTCATTCGCTTGGGAAATTCGGGAGTTGAACCTGGGAACTCAGGGTTTTGTTGGGTGCAAGACCTATGTCTCTCACCACTGAGTTACGTAGTCCAGTGATGAGAGACGTGGGTCTTGCACCCAACAAAATCCTGAGGTTCCAAGTGCACCTCCCGAATCTCTCC
>JANZLF010000221.1:4677300-4692424 GCA_026546835.1 Erythroxylum foetidum | reverse complement strand
CAGAATCACGGAGCATAGCTCTACGTGCACACACATATATCACGGAGCAAAGCTCTACGTGGAAGCGCTTCATACGGCAATTCAAGTCACAACGCCTTTATCTGAGCATGCATTTTATGAAATGCATCAATCTAAATATGGCATGTATCACAATCATATACTAAACAAAACTCATAATCATCGGACCTAAATCCGGCATTCAACTTTTGTTGAGAATTCTCTTAACATTCAGAATAATGTTTAGAATTCCATAGCAAACAAAGTCACAATCAAAGCACTTCTAATACAATGCCAAGTATTGATCTCCTCGGAGAATTGAAGTCCGGAATTCATAATTAGATCGCAAGCAATATAACAATATTGGAAGCTTAAACAAATCAAATTAAACTAATCCTAGGAAATCACCTAGGTTGACTCACCGTATTCTCCAAAAAGCTATTGCCTGGATAGTCCGGCAATGTCCGATTAGCGTCTGATATGTTCCTCTAAAATAGGCAAAACACATTCACAATATCACACTTTGCACAATTGCACAAATGTTCTTTTTATAAAAATATCAATGTATGTAATGTATGCACAATGTATGTTCAATGACAATTCCGAGGAACAATAATTCCATCTTTATCAAAAATCATTTAGGAATCAAGGCCCTCATTAATAACATGTATTTTTACAATTGAATTGGACCAAACAATGTCAAATAATTTCATAGTTTCATTGACCACTTCAGATTTTTCCTATAATACACATATGGGTCAACTTTCCATACTGAATCTGATAAAGTAAAAGACCAAATTGGATGAAACTTCCTTCTGTAAAGTTGTTCTCCCATTTCTTATCTTTCTAAAGACACCAAAAGCATTTAATTTAGATCAGTATACCAATAGATATCCTCAAAATATTCTATACGGTTCATAAGTTCTAGCAAAATTCATACCTCAACTTCCAACCAAAAATTGAAACTCTTAGAGACAGAATTAAAACTCCATTTCTTCCTAACAGTTTTAGCCCTATGTCTCTAGTGTACATAAAATCAAAAATTACTCAATTTGGATCAGTATAGAGAAAGTTATGGTCAAAATAAGAAAGCATGTTCGAGCAGTAGAAGGAGGGTTGCTTGTCGTGACGTGGAGAAAAATGAAGTCGCGACGTACAGCCCAAAAAATTAGTTTTCTCGGGATTTCTTGCAACGTTCGCTGTGACGAGCTCAAGGGGGTCTCCTACGTTGCGGCATGCAATTAAGAATGAGTCGCGACGAGAATGAAAATGGACGCCGCGACGAATAAACAAGAATAGCCCCACGTCGCGACGTACAAAAAGACACGTCGCGACGTGCAAATAAGAATGAGCCACACATCGCGACGTACAAAAGAATAAGTCGCGGCGTACAAAGAGGTATGAGCCACGGCGAGGATAAAAATGGACGCTGCGACGAATAAACAAAGTAAGCTACACGTCGTGACGTACAAATAAAAACACGTCATGACGTCTGGTTCTGAAACTCGTCTTTTCCAAATTCTTTTTTTCCATATTTTTTCACTTCTATACCCAAAACAATCTCTAAAATTTCTCTCCAATTAACTCCTAATCCTGTTCGAATCATTTACATAAGATCAAATTTAAGATTCATTCTTAAACATCAACTTCACTTCTACTGAAAAACAACGGACACAATGCATGCATGTACCATTTCGGCTTTATCAAAACCCGAACAAAGTATATACGCATCATTCAATCTAAAGTTCATTCAACACCATACTAACAATTTCCTACTCTCAATCAATCATCTACTCTATTCAACACCAAAACTAACTTCTCTAACCTCGCATGCATGCATACATTTCCACTGAAAAATATCATTTGACAACAACAAAACCCAACTTAAACATTACTTACCTGAATCAGCTATGAACTCCAGCAAAGAGAACAGATTAACAACAGCTAGAGTCCTAAAGTTTTCATTCGGATGTCAAGTGTTTCTTCATCGAGAACACTTGCAATACCTTTTCCTAACTCAAACTCATACTCGGCTATGCATGCCTTACACATCATCATTAACATAAGCCATTTGTCTCACAATAATAAGTCCATGTGTCACAATAGGATTGGTCCAAAAATAAATATTTTTTATAAAATTCACCAAAAATTCCAAAATGTCTTAAATAATACCAAAATCACCAAAACACATTTTAATCATAATAAACAATTCAATTGTACCCAGAAATGTCAAGGAATGCATGTACAATCATATAAATGTGCAAAAATGTGCATGTCACAATTAATAATACATGATGTGCATTTTTCTAATTTCTCATCAATTAATCAAAAATCACAATTCTAGCCCTAGTATGGGTAACGGGATGTTACATTCAACATAGGATTGTGTATAATAAGGCTTAAGCCTAACCAGTTATCAAACCAAAACTAGGTTTTTTCTTCATTACCTATTTTATGTTTGATTCGTGGATAGATAGTATCCCTCATTGTCATCATCTGTATAAAGAGCCAAGAGGCCTCTCTTGAACAAGTAACCTACCAGAAATTGGTATTATGGAGATGGTATTGATGGACCCATTTAATCCAAAGTGCATTCTGGTCTGTGTAAAGCCATCAAAGCCTCTTGCACATTAGAACTTTTTGTATAGTTGTGATAGGAGTAATGCCAAGGCCTCCCTGCTTCTTCTATATGGTAACCTCATTCTATTTAATCTTAGTATTTTTTGCGTTGTCTATTCCCCCTGTCTGTAAGAATGCCTTCATAATTCTATCAATTTCCTTAGTAACCTTCTTGGGTAAGGCAATGTGAGTTGTCCAATGAAGGTGCAAACTAGTAAGAACTGAAACGATAAGGATGACTCTAGTTGCCAAAGAAAGAACTATGTTCTGCCAAGCATTAACTTTTGCTTTGATCTTTTCAATGAGAGGAAGTCAATCTTGAAATTTAGTTTATGAGGATGTGATAGGAATGCCATAGTAGCTAAATGGAGTTTTGTGTATAATCATACCCATGAGCTGCCTAACTTTTGTAAGATTTCCAACATCAGAAGATAGATAAATGCAACTCTTATCAATATTGTGATTCAACCCTGACCATTCAGCAAATAGTTTCATAACTTGCTTCATAAGGATTATAGATTGGGAATCAGCACCACACAAGAGTATTAATTCATCAGCATAAATAAGATGGGTAAGGTTGACAGCTCTATAATTGTGATGGTGCTTAAACCCTCCATTACAAATGATTAGCCTGTTTAACATCCTTGAGAGACCCTTCATAACAAGGGTAAAGAAATAAGTTAATAGGGGATCTCCCTGTCTAATACCCTTTGCATTTTTGAAAGGCTCTGTAGGGAATCCATTCACAAGCACATTGAATGATGATATTTGGATGCAAATCATAATCCAATTAACAAATCTCTGTGGTAGTTGTAAGGCGTTAAGGCAAATTTGAATGAAATTCCAACTAATAGTATCAAAAACTTTGTAAAAATCAACCTTGATTGAGCAACTGTTAAGTTGTTTACTTGAGTTGTACTCTTTCATCAGCTCTTACAGTACAAGAATATTATCTCTAACATTTTTGTTAGGAATGAAAGCTCCCTAAGCTGGATTAATAATACCCGAGATAACCACTTTCAATATGTCAGCTAGGAGCTTAGAAATCCCTTTATATACTATATTACAACAGGATATAGGTCTAAAATCTTGGATTATATGAGGGTTTTTCTTTTTTGACACTAAGCAAATGAATGTATGGTTAAGCTCACAAAGCATTTTAGAAGAAGATAAAAATTCCAACATAACCTTTATAAATAGTTATCCATTGCTATCCCATGTAGCTTGGAAAAACATAGCAAGGAAGCCATTAGGTCGAAAGGATTTAGAAGGATGTAAGCTGAAAAGAGCCCTCTTGACATCAATCTTTGTAATCCGGGATACAACAAAATCTATTAGATGTTGAGCAATAGAGTTATGGAATAACTACTACATATTGTAGCTTGGGGAAGAAGTGAAATCATGGCCCATGAGATTTAAGTAATAGCTTCTAGCTATCTCTTGAAGTTCAACCTAATCTGAGTGTTCTAGGCCAGTAGAATCTTACAAAGAGGAAATTTTATTGACAATTCTTCTTGTTGGTAATGTAGATTGAATAATCTAGTGTTAAAGTCTCCATCTCTCAGCCAATTGATTATAGCCTTTTGTTTAAGAATGGAATTGTGTAAGCCAAGAGCTTCTTGATATTCTTGTATGAGCTTAATCTTTGTCCTTCTCTGGTCATCATTATATGGAAAGTCATAACAAGCTTTTTGAGCTTGAGTTAGTTTCTCCTTAAGAGTGTTTAACGACTGATTTCTATCATGCATAAAGCTCTTGAGAGATCTCTTCACCATCTTCAATTTAACCATAAGCTGATAGGATTTATAATTTGAGATCTCTTGATTGCAGCATTTATAAACTGCATCTAAGAACCCCTCTGGTTGATAGAGACTATTGAAAAATCTAAAAGGAGTACCACCAATTCTACTCTCAACTATCCTTTGGATTAGCATATAAGAATGATCAGACATTAGATTATCTCCAAAGTGAACAAAAAAATTTGGACAATGGTTGAGCCAAGATGAATTAACTATAGATCTATCCAACTTTTTCTGTATAAGCCAGTTGTCATGCTAATTATTGCTCTAAGTGAGTAATCTCCCAGTAGAGTGCAAATCCACCAAGTTCATCGTGGCCAGTAGAGTTGTTGTTGTTGTTGTTTACTTAATTATATGTTTGTTATCAGTTATCACCCATCTTCTAGTGAGAATTGAAATCCTTATCCATGTCACTGGATGTCACTTGAAAGGATAACTTAGAATTGAGTGATTTAGTTAAAACATGTACTTTGTAACTTACCTTACACATCAGAAGATCTATTCATTTGTTATATATATAAAAATTAAATTACAAGGTTAAAAAAAATGATTGCGATAAATAGTATCATTGCATGTTACGGTTATCATGATCTCTTCCTCTTTAATCAAGCTATGTTTCCTTTTCCCCTTCGACTTCAGTGATAAATGAATCTCACGATTATTCAATAGTTATGGGTGGACTGCACAAGCATTCGCCATATCTTGTCCGTGCTTCAAGTTTTAGTAGATAAAGATAAGGATGACTTTAACTTCAATTTAATTTTCATATATTCAAACTTAATGACATACCATTCATACAAGCATAAATGTTATGATGTATGACCATCAAATGCCAAGGAAGAGCCGAAACTCTGATGGGACGTAAACCCATTTTATCCCCTATGGCCATTTTTCTTTTTCCTTTTCGTTAATCTATGCCTCAAATAAACATAATAATACGGGCCATTTTCATTAAGATATGTTTATAAACTAAAAATAAAAGTAAAAGATATCATACATTTATTTATTTCGAAAAATATTCTATTATTTATTTTTATAATATTAAAAATATTTTAAAAACTCTATGATTAAGTTTATATCAAATTATTTTAATAAAAATTTGTTATTAAAATATATATAAATAGTTATATAAATAATATTACGTATGCAAAAGTTAATTATATAATAGTTTAAATTAAACTGATTTGACAGAGTTTTTATAAATATTTTTATATTAAAATATATTTTTAAATAATTTAAATTTATTTTTAAAATATATAAAAACAAGCAAACTTATGAAGAAATTATGCTTCTTTTATATCCTAAATTATTTGAGTCGTGAGTTAGTCAAAAGAGATGCTTCCATCTTTCCAAAAAGGCGGACTTTAACGTTGAAAATGGGTCCATTGCCTTTCTTTGAGCATAGCATTGGCTGGAAGGAAGATTTGGTTACCAGCTCTCTTTTCTGACCAGTGAAATTATTGTATACCATCTACCGCCCATAACATATTATGAACATGAAAGTGAATGAAAACGAAATGTGTAAAAACATCTATGCCTCACAAAAAAGGGTATGCATTGAATTGAATGTTTCTAAGGTGAGCATGAAGGGCACATGCAGAGATAGTAGACAAGTCAAAAAATGAGACCCGCGAGATGTGCTTAATGTGTTGTTAATTTCTCGATTATTTATGAGTATGTGTACTTTTTGTCAAAAAAAGAGGTACTACTTGTCCTGTTTCCTAAATATGGACAAAAGACTTCCCAAGTCTTTGAAAAATTCTTTGATGTGAGCTTCTTCAAACACTTCTCTGCATGATGGGATACAGAAACTACGAAAGTTCATCTTAGAAGGGTGCAAAATCAACCTCTTGTTACCATAAAATTAAGCCTTGTAGCCTTATAGTGGCGTGTTAAAATACTTCATAGCTCTAGCACTACTACAACATTATTCCATCTTATAAAATCTAATTTAAGACTAAAATGTAGAGAAAGAGAGACATTCCTTTCACGTGTAGCTTAAACGAACAAACCCCTTGAGAAGAGCCCGACCATAAAAGGAGAAAGAATAAGAAGCAACCACCATACCTACAAAGTTCTAACTTTGTGAATCAAATCCCAATGGCAAATAAATTTAATGCAAGTAGGACATTCGACAATCAGTTTGTTGCTCTTGTTTGGACCGCGACAAAATTCTTTGGTAGAACAAGTCATAGTGAGAACAGCGGAATTATTTTACAAAAATTAGAAAGATACGAAACTAGCTATATAAAAGACAAAGGGTTAAGTAAAAATAAAGCAACTACATCATA
Organism: Erythroxylum foetidum; assembly: GCA_026546835.1. NCBI lineage: Eukaryota > Viridiplantae > Streptophyta > Magnoliopsida > Malpighiales > Erythroxylaceae > Erythroxylum > Erythroxylum foetidum. The sequence goes on along the minus strand of JANZLF010000221.1, from coordinate 4,685,718 downwards.
CAAATCTACATCACCTTTGAAACCCTTTATATATGAACAAACGAATCCACCAATTTCCAAGTTAAAAGTAGTCCTTGCTTGTGTTTAAGAGAAGAAATTAGCCACCTTCCAAGTTATTAGGTACGAGTTCTTGGAACTTGCTTTATAATTTCCAAAAAGGTGTGTTGATTTCAATTACTACTTCCTAAGCATGTTAAACAAAAATAATTAAAAAAATTAACGAAATAAAGTTATCATTCTTATCATAAAATCAAGGGAACTCTGGAATTAAAGTTATAAAAGGAGTTTTTTTGAAACTTGAGTTTTTTCTTTTTCTTTTTTTATTTTTATCGGGTCTGTTACATCTTAGTTGATCATACGAATGAACTCTCTTATGGCAAAGAGCATCTTGTGATGTTTCATAGTGTTAGGATAGGTGTGTTATATTGTTACTTTAAACCTTTAAAGACTGATAAAGAATGTTATATTTGCAGGTAAAATGAATTGTACAAATATTAAAGAACACTAGAATTACTTAGTTCGATAGTTTCAATGCTATCTACATCAAAGGTTTCCATTATTGTGGTTTCAACTAGTATCAAGAAGATGAGGAAAAATTATATAAAGATTGGGTGTTTTTTAGAAACACTTGCAAAGAGTCTTCAAAACTCTCCTAGTACCCACAAATAAGTACCCTAACATTCTGCGATATTTTTCTTCACTCTATTCTTACACTCAAAGATAATTGAATACAATGTAATGAGAAAATGCAATTTGTCTGAAGCCTTGATTTTTTTCTTATTTATAGGGTTTGAATCAGTTGCCTTCAGCTATGGTTTGACTGAGTCTGATGAGGTACACGTGCTTGTCACATGATCAACTAATTCATTCTTCTTCTACTGTGCGTATTATATTGTAGTTGTTGCATTTTGGTTTCTGATGTATATAATACGATAGTACTTTGAGTTGTAAAGCTTCTGACTTGAGTTTTTCATGTGTTTCTCACATGCATATGTCTTAATCTAATTCATTTTTTCCTTGTCTGATTAGAACATCCGAGAGCTTCCCTCTCTTCGACCTTCAAACACTCCTTCTCCTTTTGTATTTTTTTTTCAATTTTTTCTGTTGTTTGATGTTTTTGAGTATTGGTTGATGGAGTAAACGTGACTCCCATCACATTTTTCCCTCCTACTTCATCAATCTTCATTCTGAACAAAACACCTGATAGTGATTTTGAAATCCAAAACCCTAATTTTCGCTACACTTGTGAGATTGGATGGAATGTCCTTCGGTGTCAAGGGGCTTCACTAATCTGTAAGTAATCCCTACAGAAAGTGAATTTCTTTTGCGTTAATACCTTAGTTCCGAAGTCTGATGGATTTCTTTCTCATATGATTTTCTCTAGGTTGAAGACCCCTTTGTGATTTGTTCTCTGAAAAAGTGGAGTCGCACATCTATATGCTTAGATTTTTCATGGAGGACTGGATCTCTACTAAGTACTGTGCACTCTGATAATCCGTATATATGACTGGCTTTGTGATATCAGTGTTGATTTCTTTTAGCCATGTTAGCTTCTTTACTTCTTCAGTGATAGCATAATACTTTGTCTATGTGGTTGATAAATTCACTACTGATTGCTGCTGTGATTTCCAACTGATTGTGTTTGCTGATAATGTGAAAGTGTATGCTGAAATAGACTTTCTTGTGTCTTTATCTGCTGCATAAGTTGCATCCACAAAACCATATAAAGACAAGTAATTGCATTTAGTTAGTTCTGTTTTAGAAAAACATAGTCCGTATTTAATGGTTCCAGATAAGTATCTGAGAACACGCTTGAACCTTTGCCAGTGTTCCAAACCTGGATTGGCCATGAATTTGCTTAGGACGCTAATGACATAAGCTAGGTTAGGCCTTGTGCATAACATAAGGTACATTATACTTCCAATACTTACATCATAGGGATATTGAGTCATTGCACTCTGTTTATCCTCAGTCTTAGGACTCTTGTCAGATACCATTTGTAGATGAGATCCTAAGGGAACAAAACTAAGTTTAACTTGTTCCATGTTAAATTGAGCTAAGATCTTCTTTATATAATTCCTTTGAACAAACCAAAGCTTTCCTTCCCTCCTTTTTCTAATTATTTTCATTCCTATAAGTTTTTTAGCCTCTCTCAAGTCTTTCCTTTCAAAGTGAATGCATAGATCAGACTTCACTTTTTGAATTCTATTCAAACCCTTTCCTGTTATTATTAGGTCATGTACATAGACCAATATGAATATTTCTTTAGTCATTCCTAGATCCTTAAAGTATAGTTAGTAATTATATGAATTTCTAATGAAGTTCATACTAGCAGCAATCTCATGGAACTTCTTATTCCATTGCCTAGGTGCTTGTTTAAGCCTATATAGGAATTTTTGTAATAGATAGACATAATTTAGCTTATTTTTCTCCTCAAATCTGATTGGTTGCTTCATATAGATTGTCTCCTCAAGCTTTCTATATAAGAAAGCTATCTTGACATCCATTTGATGGATTTCCCAGTCATATAGAGTAGTTAGAACTAGTATAAGCCTAATTGTTTTGAATTTGACTACTAGAGAGAATATCTCCTCATAGTCAATTCCTTCCTTCAGTCTAAACCCGTTAGCTACAAACCTAGCCTTGTAAATCCTAGGTTTTGTTTTTGTTACTCCTTCTTTTAACTTGAACAACCATTTGTTCTCAATTAGTTTAACTTTAGGAGGTCTAGGGACTAAAGTCCAAGTCATGTTCTTCAGTAGAGAAGAATATTTTTTTCTCACAAGCTGTCTTCCACTGTTTTGCATCCTCACTTCTCATGGCTTCTTCATAGGTTTTAGGAGCCCTGTATTATATAGTTTCAATCATAAGGCATGCAAATTCAACCAAGTTTAAGTCACTGTAACTCCTATTAGGGATTCTATGTCTTGGTTGTCTATCCCTTGTTAGTTGATAGTCATATAGACTTCCTTGAGGATCAATTGTAGTTATGTGTAGGTTTCCTCTTCACCCGTACCTTTAGTCTCTTCTGTCCCTTGTTCATGATGTGTAGTGCCTTGTATAGGCTCCACATCTATAGGTTGAGTAATCCCACCTTCATCAGTTTTTGGTGGTACATAGAAAGGGACTGATTGATTCAGTGATCCTAATTGCTCCTGACTTTCCCTTTGGAAATCTGAATTTGAGAAATTTTTGTTCAACAGAGAGAATTCATCTTCCTTGAAGATTACATCTATGCTTATGATAGTTTTGTAGCCTCCCTTTTAGAGTAGTAATATCTTATATCCTTTAACTCCCTCTAGATAGCATAGGAAAAATCTCTTGATTGCTCTAGGTTTCAATTTTCCTTCTTTCTAACGTGTATAAGCTGCACATCCGAAAGTCCTAAGGTAAGAAAGGTTAAGTTTCTTACAATTCCAAACTTCTTGTGGAGTCTTGTAATCATTAGTAGAGGTGGGGAACCTATTAACTAGATAAGATGCAGTCCTAATGGCTTCTTCTTATAGAGAGTGTGAGAAACCCGAAGAGTGTAGCATGCACCTGGTTTTTTCTAAGAGAGTCATATTGAGTCTCTCAGCTACTCAATTTTGCTGAGGTGTAGCTCTCATTATTTTGTGCCTTAAGATTCCTTTCTTTCTACAATACTCCTCAAACTTATTATTGCAGTATTCTAGTCTATTGTCAGTCATTAGGCATCTTAACTTCTTCCTAGTCTGATTCTCTATAAGTGTATGCCATTTCATGAAGTTTGTTAATGCTTCATCCTTTCTCTTCATTAGATATACCCAACACTTCCTAGATTTGTCATCAATAATAGACATGTATAAAATATAAATTCTGTCCTGTAGTAGGTACTTGAGCTGGTCTCCAAAGATCACTATGAGCATATTTCATGATCTCTTTGACTATCTCTTTGGCCCTCTGTGCTCCCTTTTGAAAACTGGATCTATAATGTTTTCCAAGCACACATGATTCATATAATTTCAGCTTCTATAGGTTTTGATTAGGGATTAATCCTTGTTTAGAGAGGTGGAACAAATTTTTGTTCCCTGCATGACCTAACCTTGTATGTCATTGCTTGGTTGGTTCATTATTTCCCTTCTATGTAACTTGATTAACTTCAGTTAAGCCTATAACATAATACAACCCACCCTTTTCAATTTCCCTGAGTCCATCTTTTGATATGATCTAAAAGTCTTGTTTATCAAACAAGCTTTCAGAAATCAGATTTCTCCTTATTCCAGGTACAAATCTGACATTACTTAGGATCTTTCTCTTTCTATCAAATATGTTGATGGAGACACTTCTAATCTCCTCTATCCTTTGCTGCCTAAAATCTGTCATTTTGACCTTGACAGTGACTAGTTCGAATGTAGTGAACCAGTCTCTATGTAGTGTCACATGCATGGTACAGCCTGAGTCAAAAATCCATTCTCTACTCAGGTCTTCACTGTCATCAGTGATAGCCAAAATCTCATCACCATTTAAGTCTTCTGGTTTCTCTACATTTCCTGCATCTCCACTTTCTGCAGCCTTATCCTTTTTCTTCTTTCTGTAATCCCTTGCAAAATGTCCCTTCTTATCACAATAAAAGCACTTCTTTCCTTTTTTTTTCTTTTTCTTCTTTTCCTCATCTTCCTTGGTGTGCTTATCCTTTCCACTTCCTTTCCGCCACTTTCATTTCTTGCTATTTTTCCTATGAGACTTTTTGTCATGATTATTTTCTACAAACATTACTTCTACCTCTTTCTTAAATGGATTAATATCCACTATTTCTTTCATTAGTGAGTCTAACACCCTCTTGATTGTCAGGGATTCTCCACTAACATGTTTAATTACTTTCTTGAATGCATTGAATTCAGAAGGTAAAGCCTTTAAAAGTACTACAGCTTGATGCTCCTCAAATATCTTTTCATCTGTAGCTTCTAAGTCTTGTACTAACTTAAAGAAATAGTCTTAGTTGTCATCTAAAGAGATAGAGATATTCATCTTGTAGTTAGCAAGATTGTGGATAAGTGTCATCTTGTTAGAAAGACACCTCTTTGCATAAATTTTATCAAGTTTGATCTACAGCTTCTGTGCAGTGTTATAATTCTGCACTTTTCTTATCACTGTTGGTGATAAGTAAAGCATTAACTTGCAGTGTGCAAGTCTTTGCATTTTAAATATCTTTACTGGATCAGTCTCAACATCATACTGATCTTCAATAGCCCCATATCATTCATAGGACTCAAGAAAAGCTTGCATTTGTAGTTTTTAGATGGGGAAGTATTCTTTTCTAGTAAATACATCTATTTCTTTTCCTACCATTGTGATTGTAGTTTAAAGAAATAAAAGACTTTTACTTACAGAATGTTCTTAATGATCTTTGAGCTTCCAGTAGTAAGGCAATGTCCCAAGAGGTTTCCGAATGCTCTAATACCACTTCTGTTAGAATAGTTGTGCTATACTGTTGTTTTAAATCTTTAAAGACTGATAAAGAATGTTGTACTTGCAAGTAATATGAATTGGAGAAATATTAAAGAACACCAGAATTTCTTAGTTCGATAGCTTCGGTGCTATCTAAATCTAAGATTCCCACTATTATGGTTTCAACTAATATCAAAAAGAGGAGGAAAAGTTGTACAGAGATTGAGTTTTTTTCAGAAACACTTGCAAAGAGTCTTCAAAACTCTCCTAGTACCCATAGATAAGTACCCTAGCACTCTTTGATATTTTTCTTCACTCTATTCTTACACTCACAAATAATTGAATACAATGTAATGAGAAAATGTCATCTGTCTGAAGCCTTGATTTCTGTCTTATTTATAGGATCTGAATCAGTTGCCTTTAGTTTTGCTTTGACTGAGTCTGATGACATGCACGTGCTTGTCACGTGATCAACTAATCCATTCTTCTTCTATTGTGCGTATTATATTATAGTTGCTGCATTTTGGTTTCTGATGTATGTAATACGACGATGCTTTGAGTTGTAAAGCTTCTGACTTGAGTTTGTCATGTGTTTCTCACGTGCATATGTCTTAATTTGCTTCATTTTGTCCTTGTCTTATTAGAACATTCGAGAGCTTCCCTCTCTTTAACCTTCAGACGCTTCTTCTCCTCTTTAATTTTTTTTAATTTTTCCTGTTGTTTGATGTTTTTGAGTGTTGGTTGATGGAGTAAACGTAATTCTCATGGCATTACATAGTTATTTTCAAAAGAAATTGTTACAAATTGACCTGAGAGTACACAACTTTCTTGCATGTTTTAAGGTAACATCACTACACTATCTTCCCTAGATGAATAGTGGCAAGAAAAGTACACGACATTGTGTAAAGGCAAGTGCGGGCTCTTCCCGCTTTCGCCGCTAATATCTGATTCTTTATTCTAGTTTGTACATGGAACAATAGACTCGGTACCAAATGCTGACCCTCGGGGAGAGAGAAAGATAGATCTTAGGATATACGTAGAATTGGCATTGATAAGCTTTGGCCTCTTCTGCTTTTGTCTAACACCTACTGAGAAAAGAAATAGTGAAGGCACGAAAGGAACAGTAGAGGCAAGTGGTTATAAGATCTACCCAACCCACTCAAAATTCCTCCCTCACATTTCTCCACTCTAACCCTCTGTACCTATCGGTCCCAAGATTCAGCATGGAGAACCAGAGAAACTCTGTTTTGAACTATTTCTGCCAAGGAAAGGTTAGACATCTTCTTCAATTTCATTTACTATGCCATATAACTGTGTTTCGAGCTTCTTATTAGGAAAAAAGGATTTCTCTGTTTTTGGTGTTAAGTAGCTAAACCGTGCTTGGCAATGCTCATTTCGACTACAGACTATGGAAGAACTGAGACAGTCCCTTCTGTATACAAGTGTGGAGCTTGAGCAGACAAGGCTAGCAGTTCAAGAAGAGCTTCGAAAGAGAGATGACCAGTTGCTACATCTCGAAGATCTACTTAGCAAAACCACGAAAGAAAGAGATGAGGCACAAGAGAAATACCAAATACTTGTCCTGGAAAAGCTCTTGCTCCAACAGCAGCGCCAGAATGCTCCTCTCTCTGGCATTTCAGAAGTTGAAGACGAACCCAGAAAGGGGGTTGACTCCAACAGTGGCCTATCGTCATCAGATTGTGAAGAGAGCATCGTTTCATCCCCTGTAATTGATCCAATTCCACAACGTCAACTATTCCCAACGACAACAGTACCTCAAGAAACAGCAGACTTAGTCCCTGAAAAGCCATTGCCTGAAAAGGGAAAGCTTTTGCAGGCTGTGATGAAAGCCGGTCCACTCTTGCAAACTCTGCTCTTGGCTGGACCACTTCCAGAATGGAGACACCCTCCACCACCACTGGAGTCCTTTCAAATCCCTCCAGTGACCATCCCTTCACCAAAAACACCACCTCTTCTGCCGCCACTCCTCCACCAAGACTCTTTCAGCAACACCATGAACGGGTGTAATAGAAAGAGGATCCTTTATAATGGTTTCGAGTCACCAGTAGAGACAAAGAATCGACGGATACTCCTCCACTGATTACTAGAATCCACTAAATTCCACATATTACATATTTTATAATCATTTCTAAACCACTAATTAGGGAATCGGAAATGTAAGATGCATCGCACTGATCTAGCATTTTTGTATAGAAGTTTGATCAGTCTATCTAGAGAAGATATTCCAAGTTGGCTCGAGTTGAGAAAAGATTTAACTGGGGTTTGAGATTGGTCATTTCCGCCAGTATCCGGAAGTTACAGTTTTTGGTCTCTGCTTTCCTTTCTTCATCACACTTTTAGCTTTTAGGCCCATGCCGCGGAATGGGACCCCAATGTCCTTTCAAATTGGGTTGGTATGCGAGTGAAAGTTGGTTTAAACAGTCGCATTAGAAAATAATTCTATTAAGCTAATCTAAGTACGACATGTACCTACAGAGCATACGAGTAACGATTTGTGAAATTGTACTTAGTAAGCAACGCTAAACATCGGGAAAAATCGAACTGAGTTTTTTTAAAAATATTCATTGGCTCAGTTATACAAATTCTCAGTTCAGAACCCAAATTCAGGGACCCAATCCATGTTAATGTTGTTTAGCAAAACCTTGGTTGGAGAACTTATGGGCTATTCAGACGAACTGGATGATCAAGTTGGAAGGGGTTTGTCGACGGCTTAAGATAAATCTAAGTAGATTAAGTTAAATTAAACAAATGCTTTCTTAGCTGTAATGATCAGAAATCATAATAATATTATTTTAAGAATGTTTGAAGTTAAAATAAAGAAATTAAGCTCTAAAAGAACAAAAAAAGTTTATTTTATCATATTTGTAACCTGGTAGATAATAAGATATCTATACTAGTACATTACTAAGTGTCCGTTTGGTTGAGCTTTTGTCAGTAGAGCTTTTGTCAGTAGAGCTTTTGCCAGTAGAGCTTTTCTGAGAAGAGCTT
>JANZLF010000221.1:4656601-4667869 GCA_026546835.1 Erythroxylum foetidum | reverse complement strand
CGCCTATATAAGGGTTATTTTATGAATAAAGCGGCAAGTCATATTTTATCAAAATAGAGGTTTGGAGCTCTCTCTAATGAGGTCCAAGGTTTCGGTCTCCCTTAGAGCCGAATTTCTTTTCTTCTTACAAAATAGGCAGAAAGAAGAATTCTAACAAGAACAGGGATATCACAGAGTTGCAAGATTACTCTATACGTCATCCTGTGACTCGATCTATGACTAAGGTTCCTAACATAAACCCTTCTGTAAAGGAGTAGACACAGGTTTACAACCCATTAAGCCGACGGATGTAACCAAATCCAACACATACTTTCGTTGATTAATATACATGTCGTGGGTTGAATACGCAATCTCAAGACCTAAGAAGTACTTAACATGAAAGAGATCTTTGATAGTGAAAGTACCATCCAGAAACGTTTTCACCTTTTGAATTTCCTTCTCGAAATCACCTGTCAATAGCATATCATCGACATAGACCAAGATAAGCAAAAAAACAAGTAGAATTTTGGAAAGTAAATAAACAGTGATCATGCTGAGACTGTTGAAAATCATAATGTTGAAGACGGAGAGTTAATTAAGCATTCCACTGCTGAGAAGCCTGTTTAAGGTCATATAACGATTTCTTCAACTTGCAAACTTCATGCGGAGCTGCCTTGGAATAGCCTTCAGGTGGAAGTATATAAACCTCGTCGTCCAAAAAACCATGGAGGAAGGCATTACTAATATCCAACTGGTGCAAGGGCCAACTCTTAGCAGCAACAAGTATTAGGGGTATGAGATGAACTACTCTGCACAGGTAAACTCTTTAAAGAAGGATAGGTGAGGCTTACTTGCGACACAAAATCGCGCAACCAAGAGGGCTTCTGTCAAACTCGTACACTTCTCCTTGTATTGACTGTAGGATCGGGAAGAGCAGTATGATCAACAACAGGGTCCGCAGATTCATCATGCGGCTCCGACAAAGTTGATGCATCTGCACCATTCGGAACCGAAAAATCGGAAGAAATCAACAAGGAAGGATCATCAGGCACAATGGACAGTAATGTAACAGAGCTACCAGTAGAGTGGATGATTATCCGGAGGCTGCTTAAACGGATACACATTTTCATAGAAGGACACATATCTAGAAACAAAACAACATTTGGTTTGCAGATCATATAATTTGTATCCCTTCTGGCCTGGAGAATGACCAATATAAATACTACGGAAAGCTCTAGGTGCCAACTTATCCTTATGCAGGTGAGTATTAACAACAAAACATAAACAACCAAAGCTCTTCAAGTCAGTATAACTGGGTTACTGCCCAGATAACAACTCATAAGGAGACTTCCAATTAAGCATTTTACTAGGCAAATGATTGATCAGAAAAGCAGCATGTAAAACACTATGACTCCAGAAATTCTTTGGAAGTCCAGATTGAAACAATAATGCCCGTGCCACTTGTAGCAAATGTCAATGTTTTCTCTCCATAACACCATTTTGTTGTGGAGTATAAACACATGTCTTCTAATGAATAATACCTCTGTTATTGAACAATTCTTATGTGTCTTGACCCAAAAACTCTGATCCATTATCAGTCCTCACAATCTTCACATGACCATCATACTATCATTGAATGTAGATCAGAAATTTTTCTAGAAGATGACTAACTTGCGACTTATGCTTCATCAAGAATATCCAAGTACATATACTGTGATCATCAACAATAGTCAAGAAATAATGTGCCCCGCAAATTGAAATGTCTTTATAAGGACCCCAAATATCATAATATAATAACTCAAAAAGCATAACTGCTCGTGTAAAGCTGATTGGAAAAACAGTCTTAACTTGCTTAGAAAGGGGACAAACTTCACACAAAAAATCTGTGTTATTCACAAAACTGTTACAATTAGCAATATGTCGCATTACAACATCAGAAGGATGGCCCAATCTTATGTGCCATAATGTTTTATGAGCAAGACTATCATGAACACTACATACTTGCTCCCCTGCGGGGTTTACAAAAGTAAAAGAAGCATTACAAGTTGATTTATTACAGAAGAAAGAGTCACTGTCCAAAAAATATAGATTTTGGAAAACCTTGCCCTTAGCCACTGCCCTTTCAGTCCTCTGGTCCTGTAATAAACAACATTCAGAATAGAATAACGCATTGAAAGAAGATTGTCTGGTTAATTTGCTGAAAATAGGAACGTATAGGACTGATTTCAAGGTTATTTGCCCATTCAAAACTATGACGCCTCTATATTTAACATCATTCACCTCCCCGTTAGGTAAAAATAACTTTGTGACTTTGTCTACAGGTACCAATGACTGAAACAGATGTTCGTCTACACTTATATATGAAGTAGCACCTGAATCCACTATCCAATTCTCACAAGTTGGGACAGATCTAATAGCAAGACTCAAGTTTGACATACCTACAAATTCAGTTTGTATCAAATTCAAGAGATGTGATTCTTCAGATGACTTCCCCTTCAATAACCGTGCGAGTTCCTGCTGAATCAAGAGTGACAATGATTGTGACCCATTTTGTATGTCAGATCCCTTCTCCATATCCTTCTCAAGTACATCAACCATATGCACAGACTTGCTTTTCTGCTGTCCCTTTCCCGAAACATCTCTTTTATTCTTTAACTCTGTATACCATTCGGGATATCCATGCAATTTAAAACAGTTTTCCCGCTCATGACCATCCAAGGAACAATAATCACAATGCTTATCTTCTTTTCGTTTATTATCTTTCTTCCTAGAACCATTTCTACTCACGTTGTCTCCGGTGAAAGTTCCCTTCTTATTATTCCTACCATCTTTCACTAACATAGCAACAGCTCCTGCATCCTCGTGTATCATATGCACCTGTCTTTGTTTTTCAACTCTCAGTATAAGAGAATAAGCCTTACTCGCACATGGAGGTGGATCTTGGGCCAAAATCTGACTTCGAATGTGATCATAAGATGAATTCAACCCTATCAAAAACTGGATTAACTTGATAGCATTATCTATATCCACTAATCTTTTATTAACCCCACAATGGCAACCTTGACAACTACAAACTGGTATAGGCATAAGTTGGCCTAACTCATCCTAATATCTATTAATTCTGTTGTAATAAGCAGTTATCGAAGAGTTACCTTGCTCAACATAATTAATCTCTCGTGGTACTTGAAATAATTACGGCAAATTGTTTTCTCCATAAACTTCTTCAAGCTTGTCCCACAACGCCTTCGCAGAACTACAAGTAATGTACGATTCAGAAATCTCCTTCGAAATAGAATTGAGAATCCATTGTTTCACCATACAATCCACTTTACGCCATCTTCTGTACGTCGCTTCGCATGATGGTGGAGGTAAGGTACCATCGATAAACCCAAGCTTGTCCCTAGCTTCAAGAGAGTTGCGGATGGAAATACTCCAAGAGTAAAAATTCGCATATGTCAATTGTGTTGTAACAAGCATCATTCCAGGATGATCGAAGTTGTATAACTGGAAACAATCCTCTGGAGAGTGATCGGCACCTGGTATTCTCGTCCCCATTTTGTCGTCAATACTCAACCGTCGATACTATGGATCGTATTCTTCTATGATACCATGAACAAATTCTCTATCATATGGAAGAAATAAAAAATGCAGAAACTTTCTGTGTATTCTTCTTGATATCGAAAGAGTATTTACCAGTCTTATATACATTGCTGAAAATAAAACTGCTTACTAAATAACTAAATTAACTATACATTAACACTAACAATAATGATAACGATAACTAAGCTAACATGATAAATAGTTCTTTCTTCAAGATAAGCTCCAACTGGACTTAAATTTTAAGAAAAAAATAAACAATACTATAATCATATTTCACTAAATTATTTTAGTTATATTTGTGTAAGTTTATATAATTATTAATTTATGACATTAATAGGATCCTATATTTACATAGAGGTATTTTGAAAATATATTATTTTATTATCTTATCGAAATTTATTAGATTTTCAACTGATCTAAGTTAAGATCAAAAAAAATACTATCTAAAAAAATTTATTAATTTATCGAGTATCAATTTAAAGAAATTTTACAGTACATAAGACAAGGGTTAGGGAAACTTTTTTAATCGTTTATCCACAGGGACTCCATCATTTAAGCATCGTCAATCTTTGGATGCTTAAAGAAACGTGCCGGACCACGTATAACCTATTTCTAATAGGATGTGCTAACATCAGCAGTGGTCACTGTCTTAACAGTTGCTAAACATACGGTGCCAGCATGACTCGATCAATGCATGGTTGGGACACCTACAAGTGGAAATGAGCTATAAATTCAAGGGACCATTGCGCTTCACAGTCTATCAAACTTAAGAAGGTGATCATTTGTGCCACCTAAAGGAATCGAATGTACGTGAATGAACCTTCTCTGGTAGGAATCCTCATAACGATTTGTTGGACGAAACTGATTGCCTAATTTTGAGCTATAATTAGATGGATCGTTTGATTGATTTTCAATCGTTAATATTAATTGTTTTACTCAGATCATTTAATTTATAAATTATTATATATTTGAAATTTATTAAATATATTTTAAAAAGTTATAACGTGAATTTTTCTTAACAAAATATTTAAATAAAGAAGTATTTAAAAAATTTGAAAATGGTAAAAGCTACGAAAATTTGGAATAGTGTTAAGGAGATGATCGAGATTAGAATGTAGTTAAGGAGCACCGTAGAGCGCATCTGGCTTATCCTCCTTCTAACCTAAGTCACCACCTACGCCCTGATGCGAATGCCCTCCCTTGTACGTTGTCCCTGCACATGCATTACCTTTGGCACCTAATTGAATATGATATGTCTTAAAAGAAATTAAAAAAATCGGTCAATTTTGAAATTTTTATTTCTTAGTTTTTAAAATTATTTTTCTTAAAATTTAATTCAAAAATAACAACAAAATATACATCTTATGAATATTATACTTTACTAATTAAATAGTATTTGTGCAATGACACCACTTAACTCTTAATTTTAAACCGAACTAGCTAAATTTAACATAAATTTGTAAATTATTATAATTATCTTAAATTATTAATATAAATTAAATTTAATTCGTTCGTGCCAAATTTAAAAGTGACTTATTATATGAGTGATATATAATTAATTCTTGTTTAATGTTTATATTGTATTATTTTGCTATTATTTTTAATAGAAGTTTTAAAAAGTTTTTTTTAAAGATATGAAAATATGGATGATTCATGTTGTAGACTCGTAGTATGTCAAATTACATATTGAAATTAGTTAAACACGCTTTCTCTTTATTCATGTTTAATTATTTTTTTATAAAAAAGGTCTCTCCATCTAAAATCCCAGATCAGATAATCGAAATAAACCAATAAAAAATGAATCTATTGAATTTGAATGAAAAATAAAATGAAAAAGAAAGGAGTTCGAACTTGGGTCATTGTCGTGATTGACATGACCGGATGCTTTTCATAGCCTGACCTGGTACATTAGGAAGCCCACAACCACATGTGCCCTCTTCACTCAACCGCTGAACAGTTGCTCAACAGTTGCTAAGCTTCATCCATCCCATATCAGAAAAGGATAAAAGTTCACCAAAATCCTTAATTGTGAGAATAAAAACAAAAATCCAGAAACACACACACCACACCACAACACAACACCTATCTCTGTCCCGGACAGTGCTTCACTTTAGTTAAGGAAACAGCCAAAAGCTTTACTCGCAAAATAAACTAGAAGCTTTGGAGTACACACTCTGCCCCACCGTTCGTTTTGTCGTCGTTTCCACTGCATCAGATCGCAAGTATTTCACTTTTCAGCTAATATCTTCGATTTGGATCTCCGATTGGGTTTTTGCGTTTTGATGCGTTGGTCAAATGGAGGGAAGAGTGACGAAGTACAGCAGCAGCAGCAACAACAGGAGGCAAGTGAGTCCGGAGAGAGCCAAAGTGTGGACTGAGAGGTCCCCGAAATATCAACAGCAACAGAACCGCAGCAACAAACAGGTAGGAGTAGGAGTAGGAGTAGGAGGAGTAGCAGCAGTTGTTTACTATCTGTGCCGCAACCGCCTTTTGGAACACCCTCACTTCATAGAAGTCCCACTCTCTTCTCCTCATGGCCTCTATCTTCGGGGTAAAGTTCTTTTTTTATTTCCAATTACCATTCTCTCTTTTCTGCTTTGTATTTATTTATTTGAGTGATGTCTGTTCTGCAGATGTGATTGAGAGGCTTAATGTGTTGAGAGGCAGAGGCATGGCTTCCTTGTACTCTTGGTCTTGCAAAAGGTCCTTTCTTTTCTTCATTTGGGAGACAGACATATACCTGCTTTTCTCTTATTTTAATTGTTAGTATTATATTTTTGATTTGTTTCAGAAGCTACAAGAATGGATTTGTATGGCATGACCTATCTGAAGATGATTTGATTCTTCCTGTTAATGGAAACGAATACGTTCTCAAAGGCTCTGAACTTTTCGATGATACTAATTCTGGTGGGTTATTCCCCGTTTTTGTTGGATTGTTTTGTTAATAAACCTAAGAATAAAGCTTGATGTTTCTTTTTAACGTCAATCGCAGATCGGTTTACTTCTGTTGGGACCACAAAATTGCAAAATCTGAAGCAATTGCCAGAACCTGGTTCATCAAGAAGTCAGGATGATTCCTCGTCGTCCTCAAGCTTGAATGGCAGAGATACGAAGCATTCTCAGGAAGATGAGTTTTCTCCTACCATTCAACGCCCTGCCTCATCTGGGGTTTCTCCGGATTCTGGAAAGAACTCATCTTGGAATGGTTCTTTGAGTTTGACAGAGTACAGGGTTTACAAGACCGATGGCTTGGCTCATGCTTCCACTCAGACAGAAGAAATTGTGTGTAAACCGAAGACTAGAGAAACTTGTACTAGGGGTGTTTCCACTGATGATTGTTCAATGGAACATGTATCCAATTATGAAAAGAATCCCATTCCTGAAATAAGTGAGAATTCGGTTTCACCCCCACCATCAACCTCTAGTGCTTCTTCATCTGGTGGCAAGACAGAAACTTTGGAGTCCCTAATTAGAGCTGACATTAATAAGATCAACAGTTTTAGGATCCTTGAAGAGGAGGAAATTCGGATGCCTGCCAATGCAAGGCTCAAAGCTGCTAACCTGTTAATGCAACTGATTTCTTGCGGATCAATTTCAGTTAAAGATCATAGTTTTGGACTCGTACCAACTTACAAGCCGAGGTTTACACATTCGAAATTCGGCTCTCCTCTATTCTCTAGTTCAGTGATGTTAGGAGAGTTTGACTGTCTTTCAGACAATCCTAGGCTGATGGGTGTGAGATTAGAAGACAAAGAATACTTTAGTGGGAGCTTGATTGAGACGAAAATGCTTAAGGAAGATAGAAATGGAGTAGTGGCTTTGAAACGCTCTTCTTCCTACAACGCAGACAGGTTAGTTTGGTAAAAGAAAAACACTTACGCTAGTGCAGTATATGATATTTTGGAAACCATTTAACAAGCAAAACTTTACTTATTCTTTGAACTCATTGACAATGCTATACTGCAAGTTCTTTTAAGTAATCCCTATATCCCATCATCAAACTAATGTTTTATTTTCTAGTTTACCTTAACTTAAGATTGCATATACTTGAGTTTTAGAAGATAAATCAACCTGATCAGTTACAATATTTCTTGAGTGGCCATACTATGTGGTCTGATGGACGCATTGTTTAGTTAATTAATAAGATTGGTTTGGCTTTTGATTTGTGAAATGTGGCTTATGCCAATGTTGTGTGCTTGATTCTAATATAGATGTGGGAGCTCTGTTGAAGTCCAGAATGTTTACGTCTGGAGATATTGCTCATCTATATCCACATATACTTCCATTCACATCATACATTTTCATATATGAGTTTTGAAATACACAATTGGCGAACGTTGGGTATTGTCTAATTTATATATACCTAGCAATGATGCTAGACTTTATTAGTGGCAATAATATTGATAGTTGAGGGTTGGGATTTTGGTGGTAGTTACGGATGTTTATTTAGGTGTAGACTGTCAGTTGTGACTGGCTTTTATTTTAAGAGACCTTGGTAGTATCTTGTGACGTAAGAATACAACGATGGATTCTCCCTTGCTTATTCTACATGATCGCAATTTCTTGTGTGAAAATAAATCGCAGGACAAACAAGCAACTGGATTCTGCAGGGGACAATGACGAATCAACTTCTGGACCTTCAAAATGCATTCCAAGGTCAATAAAAGCTTCCATAAGCAAGCATCCACGAAGTGAGTCTATGCGATCGCCAAATTCTGATAAGCCTAGAAACTCGGCTGATGGAGCTGCGGACTCTCAAACTACCCGCAGTAGTGCATCCAATGGTAGTAGCAAAAGAATCACAGAGCCATGTAAAAAGCAACCAAAGAAACTTGATTCCTTTAGAGAAGACGAGGAGAAAGTGATCAAAATTGAAGAAAGTTGAGTGTTGACTCTCGCCCATTTTAACAATATATTATCTATTTCCCACATTTTAACTTCACCCTTTTATTAGCGCACATTATTGACATTGGCTCTGCTTCCTCCTGGCAGGCTTGCTTCAGGAGCTCGGGTTATAATTCAAGCCAAGGCACCGTGTGACACTATTATTTGCAGCTCCTAGAGCGCAGTTTTGGTTCCACTTGGGGAAAAAGAGTGTCCATTGTGTAGAAAACTCTTACTGGGTTTAGAAATTTGGTTTGAATTTGAAATGATAGATGATTTATTGGCGGATGCATTTCCATTGACTTTGTATGTATAACTGATTTGGAGAGCTTTGTTCAGGGCGTGGTCCAGAGGGATCAGCTTTCTTGAACAAATTTTATTGCAAGTGCAGTAACCACATTGTCTTTTACCAGTAATCCTGTTCCTTCAGACTGTCATCTGTCTGCAACAGCAACATTAACTGGTGGGTACCTAGCTGAGGTCAAAACAAATGTAATGTTTATGAAAAGGATAATAGTTTAGAATTGACAGTTGTGTAATAATATAGTTGACCGGCATCCTAGGTAAAATGTCCTACTAACTTATTGACCACTCGAGGCAAAAAGTGGCTCCCGCGAATTCTAGGTGTTCTTTTCAATCAAACAAGTTCAACTTAAAGTCAATTATTCAGGGCTATAGTGGATTTGCCAGCTTCAAGTAACCTTTTCGAAAGTAAGATGCTAATGGGAGGATGAGGGGCAGAAAAGTTATGCTTCACGTGAGACAAACCCTGCAGGGACAGTGAGAGTTAAAGCCTTTGAAAACGCTTTTCCTCAGGAATGGTGTATGTGGGTCAACTTTCCCTTCCTTTTGTTTAAGATTGGAAGGGATATATTAAGCGTTGGAGATTGAGAATACCCTGTTGAGTTTTGACTATGCACTTTCTTTCGGCTTTTCAGGCTTTCTTGCCTGCGAACAGAAGCAAGCTTTCACTTCCGACTCACCTATGCAGCTCCTGATCAAATCATCTGGCTTACCGATTATGTTTACTGCCATAGTTTATTACCAGTAATATGCCAAGATCCGAGGCATTAAACATACTCAAAAACAAAGGGTTTCTAATTGCACGATTATTAGGAATATAATCTTTGTAAGTCTGTGTGAAACGTAAGTATGAAACTTTGGGGGAATCATCCATCCCCAAAAAGGAAAGTTTATTTGAAAATTGATCTGTTCAAAATTCTTGTAATTAGGCATGAAGGTACAACTGAAATCAGAGCTACCATCAATTCCTAATTGCTTTAACAATTAATGTATGTTCCTTGTAAAAAAATTTATCTTGTCGTAGTAATACTGCTGCAACAACCTGACATTTGCTGAACAGCATGCCTTGGCAGTTGGGTAGTTGTTCTCTTTGAGACATTGAATGCCAGAGGAGGAAAAAGACAAAGCTGTTGAAGCACTCTGCTTGATGTGTCCTTGGTGCAATGGTGCCTTGTATTTTATGGTTCTGAGTTTTTTATTCGTTTAAGTTTGACGAACCATGAAAGAGGGAAGAGTTGTAAATTTCTATTTTAACAATAACCTTGAAGTGTGATTTCAAAAGCAATCTTTGGACGCTTACTTTTCTCTTCCGCAACATTTCTTTAATGTTTCTTTTTGGGGTACAAAATAAATTGTGTTTCCATATATTGTTTAAGATATTCAATCTAGTTTGCAAACAATTTAAGAATATTGAAAAGTAGATGTTAAATTTTGTAAGATTAAACCAAATAAATTAAGCACATATAAACTCAAATGAGATCCCATCCTAAAATTAATTGATGATAGGAGAAACAATTTACTAGGATTATATGTATACTTAAAAGTCATATATTCTTTCTATGTGGGACAAAATCTCACATATATTTTAACATGCTCCCTTTACTTATGGGCTAATTTAAAACTTAACACGTGACACAATCTATCGTGTTGAAGAGATGACGACTAACTCAAGAGTAACTTACTATAATATCATGTTAAATTTTGTAAGATTGGACCCAAATAAATTAAGCAAATACAAGTTCAAATGAGGTTTTAGAGTATCCTATATTGACTAAATATGAAAAATGTTAAAAGGGTTTATAAATAGTAAAGACTAATTATCCAAATGATTAGTTTTAGTCATTTTGACAATGATTAACTCAAGTTCAATTTTTGTTAATGAGCTTTATACTCTACCTATATTAAAAATTTTAATATAATTTCAGAACAGGTTTAGCATGGATTATTAATTTTTCATTTGTCCGTTTAGATATCCAGTCTCAATGGTCTAGTTCGGTTATTGCTGCACTTATTTCAAGTGACAACTGGATGTTCAGTCCTAGTTGCACTTGAGGGGGGTGTTAGAGTATTTTATATTGACTAAACTTGAAAATGTTAAAGTATATATAAGTGGTAAGGGCTAATTAGTTAAATGACTAGTTCTAATCATTTTAACAATAATTGATCCAATCTTAATTTTGTTAATGTTAAAGAATTTATAAATGGTAAAAGTTAATTATCTAACTAACAAGTTCTACTCATTTTGACAAGAATTAACCCAAACTTAATTTTTGTTAATAATTTCTACACTTTACCCATATTAAAAAATTTAATATATCTCTCATGGAGCACCGGGAGGGAAAAGCGGAGTGAGAGTAAGTTATATATCTTCTACACGGGTCAGAGTTGGTGATGTATCGTGGCAGATGTTTATTTTTTGTTACATCAGAAGAAGAAACAACACATTAACAACTAAACAAAACCCCTTGCACATCCGCGCACAGATGGTGACTTAAACCGGGG
>JANZLF010000221.1:4644157-4656501 GCA_026546835.1 Erythroxylum foetidum | reverse complement strand
GGCATATGACCTCCACTTTTAAGGAAAGGATTGAACCCGATGGATATACGTGGAAGAATATCACTGCAGCTACAAAACAATTGCACTTTCATGAGTTCGAGGTACAATTATTATTTCTGTTTTGTATTTACTATATAGATATTGTGTCAGTATATATATATAGTTTTACATTAACTAACAATTTTTTTCTTTTATCAGAAAGCATTTTTCTGGGACGCTAGGTTGGACGGGAGCATATACAAATTCTAGGAGAGGCAGGCTTGTACACGTTATCACGACTTCATTAACGCGATAAACAAGGTTAGTGCACGACCACGCTTTATTTCGGAGGATATTTGGAGTCGTTGGCTGGCATATTGGGCATCACCTGCAACAATGTCCATCTCAGGACGTAACTCAGCCAACAGGCGTGGAGGCCCAGGTCTACAGAGTCTTCCCGTACATACGGGAGGCTCAATAACTCACCAAGAGAATGCAGAAAAACTTGTAAGTATCAACACTTTACACTATTTTTGTCGATAGTTGGCTTCATTGTATTATGGAGAATGATAATGGTCTAAATGTGTGGTGTCAGATATGGTTGTGTTGAGTTATTTTCTTTGTCTAGCAGGAGGCGAATATCATACAACTTTCCGAACCTCTGCCGACGTTTAAACGATTTCTAGTTCACATCTGACATTTTAGTCTTTCTCATGTAGGAGAAGTCATTGGGCACCAAGCCTACCCCCTTCAGTTATTTGTGCACACTCACACGAAGAAGCATGACGGTTTAACCTTCATCACCAACCGCTGTCGAGAGCTGAATGTATGTCCAATTATTGCATTTTATACATTTCTAAATACTGCTCCCGTCCTTCTTCTTAATGTTAACTTCACATACCTTATAGGACCAATTACAACAAACCCTTGAGCTACAGTCGCAGGAGGAACAGCCTGTAGATGTGTCTCAAACGTGTTTTGAGGCCGTCAGTGGTAGGGATTGTCGTGGCAGGAGTTTTGGTCTAGGTTCGTTTGGGAACTCATGTTATTCCCAATCTTCCATGTCTAGTACAGCAGCGTCCACAAGGCCATCGAACAACAATGAAGTCATCGAGCTTCGGGCTACAGTACAAACATTAATGGACAAGATAGCTCATTTGGAAGAGGGGCAGATGGAGCAGGAGGAACAACGGATGAGGGAGCAGGAGCAGCAAATCAAGGAGCAAAAGGAGCAACAAAACAGGGAGCAGATGGAGCTACAGATAAGAGAGTAGATGGCGAAGATGAGAGAAGAGATTATGCAGATAGCTCAGTTGCGACCACCGTTCGAAAAGTCAAAGGGAAGTTCTACATAGGACCACCCACGATCTCCACAACAATAGATAGTCGAACTCATTATTTTAAGGTACAAACATAACAATTAATGGGTCCTTTGCTGTGTTTATATCCAATTGTATAACAATTGACATTATTTATACATTTTATGTACTGGTTGATGTGTGGATGTCCAATTATG
Organism: Erythroxylum foetidum; assembly: GCA_026546835.1. Lineage (NCBI taxonomy): Eukaryota > Viridiplantae > Streptophyta > Magnoliopsida > Malpighiales > Erythroxylaceae > Erythroxylum > Erythroxylum foetidum. The sequence goes on along the minus strand of JANZLF010000221.1, from coordinate 4,655,006 downwards.
TACATTGGATTGTATAATAATTGACATTATTTAATCCTTTGATGTACTGGTCTTTGTGTGGATGTCCAATAATGTACAACCTAATGTTTTATACCAATTTAATAACACCGACGGAATAAGAATTCCGTCGGTATATTTAATAACCTTCACCGACGGAAAACACAATTCCGTCGGCAAATTGTCCGACGGATTTTATTTCCGTCGTTAAGGTTATTACTTACTTCCGACACGTTGCGACGATGGTTCCGTCCCTAATTTATACCGATGGACATATTCCATCGGTGATATATGAATTCCACCGATGAAATTTTTAATTAATGTCCATCGCAAAATAACAACAACGGATAATTTTCCATCGGTTTTCTGTTGACAATACACTGACAGTCTTGTTTCGTCGGGAAGTAATAACGACAACCATGTTTACGACGATTTCTTCTGTCGTCGTGTTCCGTCGGCAATTATTTTTGCGGACGGAATTGTTCGTTTCTCCGACGGAAAATTCCGTCGGAGAACGTGACTTTTTTTGTAGTGGGTGAATCACGTTAAAAATTCTATGTCCATTTTGTTCATTTTATTTTTCCTTTTCACAAAATACACTCGCTGCGTCCAACACACTTTTCCATGGCTACTCTCCTTCCGCATCCCTTTCATCTCCATAGTACTTGCCTTAATAGTTTTAAGGGCATGTACAATAATATAAAAAGCGAAACTACAAATTATTTCCCTTGCATTTAGTTTAAAAATTGTTGAAATGGACGCCATAAGGAAGTCAGCAGAGTAGCTGTAATTTGGTGGGATTGATAAACGAGCCCTTAAAAGATATTTAATGAATCATGCTTGGGACTGACATGAATTATTGGTTCTTCATGTCAACTTATGTTTTTGGAATTTTATGCTCATAGTTCTAAAGGATAGACAGAATGGACATATAGCCGACTAAAGTTTTTGATGTATTCATAAAATATCGATTAGCAAGTCTAGATATAATTAAATAGAAGCCTACTATTGCAGCATTTGTTAAAATATCATATGGGTAAAAATTGACTGAGAAGTGGAGCTAAACTTGTATTCAGTAGTAAAAGAAAAAGCAGGAATTATATTCATAAATTAGAAGAGAGCGAAAAGAAAAGAAAAAAAGATAACAATCACAAAAGATGGTTTAGAAAAGGGAATTATGATAACAACATTTAATTATAGCTAGCAACTTATATATACTTGTTTAGTAGAGATAAGTAACACAGAGTAATAGAGAGCTTGGTGAAAAAACGAGGCATTTTTTGTTGTGATTTTTTAAATTTTCTTTTAAATAAAAATAAACATAAAAATAAAAACATGTTTAAATGTTAATGTTAATATATTTATTTTTTAGCATTGAAAACAATTACATATTAAATTTAAAGATAAATTATTTTTAATTAAATAAATTTAATTTAATCTCTTATATAATTTTTTAAAAATTAATAATAAAAATCATTTTTATTTATAAATTAATATTTATTACATATATTAATTATTAAATCAAATTTTATTTGAAATTTATATATTTTGAAGATATTTTAAATTAAATTAAAATTAATTTATTTAATTATAAAATGAAATTAAATTGTTAATTAAAATTAAATTATTAATAATTAAATTAAATTAAATTAGATATGTTCACTTTATTATATAAATTTTTCATAATTTTTATTAATAATTAATATATTTAGTTGATGATAAATTTGATTATAACAAAATAGGAACAGATAATAAAAATTACTTTTTATGGTTTTTATAATTTTTGAATACTGAAAAAAAAATAGAAACTAAAAATATAAACTCAAAATTCAAATAATCATGCTTTTGTTCATAAATTTAAAAACAATAACAAAAAATAAAAAATAGAAATAGAAACAAAGAGGCTAATGGTTGATTGTGACAAAGAAAGAAAAAAATTAAGGAATTGAAAAATAAAGATTCTTCATATATCAATAACCCAAACATAAAAAAAAAATATAGAGAAATAATTGAATGCCAAACTCATTAAAAGACTATTCAGTTATTATCATATGTTAAATATAGTACATTAACAAAAAATATAAAATGACATAATATTTTTATTTCTCAATTATTAGAATATTAAAATGAGTTTTATACAATGAAATCTAAAAGACAATTATTGAATTAAAGTTTTTGTTCATAATTCTATTAATTATAAATAAAATATAGAAATACAACTTAAATTTTCAAGTTGAAATTACTAGGAAAAAGAAATCAGGATAATTTAATTTTATTAATTATTATAATTTTGGTATCAAAGTTTGAACAAGTCAATAATTAAATAAATAAAACTATAAAAAGTTCTCAAACCAAGGGAAAATGACTCGTCCCAAGAGAGCTTACAAACGCATAAGCAAGAACGGTAACAAGCAATTCCACAAGGGCACTAAGCCACTAATTACCCAATTCACTCCACTTTTCCGTGGAGCTGCTCTCCTTCTTCCACATCCCTTTCATCTCCCTAGTAAACCCAATTCACTCCACTTTTCCATGGAGCTGCTCTCCTTCTTCCACATCCCTTTCATCTCCCTAGTAATTGCCTTCATAGTCCTAAGGGCGTGTACAAAATCAAGAACCAGCAGCAGTTTCACTTCGATCAAGGTACCGCCAGGTCCATGGCGGCTACCGATAATAGGAAACCTACATCAGCTTGCAGGTCATTTGCCCCATCACATCCTAACACAATTAGCCCAGAAATATGGACCTATTATGCATCTTCAGCTTGGCGAAGTTTCCACCATTGTCATTTCTTCCGCAGAACTTGCAAGAGAAGTGATGAAGAATCAAGACTCCATTTTTGCTACAAGGCCCTATGTATTTTGTGCGAGTATCTTAACTTATGGTTATAAAAACGTAGCTTTGGCACCATACGGAGATTACTGGAGACAACTGAAGAAGCTTTATATTTTGGAGCTACTAAGTGGAAATCGTGTTCGGCTGTTCAGATCGGTGAGGGAAGACGAGATGTCAAACCTCGTGAAAACCATTTCTTCCAAAGTAGAGTCATCGTCGGTGATTAACCTAACTAAGATGGCAACTGACTTGACACTTAATGTCACTTCAAGGACAGCCTTCGGTAAGATAAGGGACAGGCAAGCAGTCGTAAGGGTTATTAAAGGCATAGGGGAGATGACAGAAGGGTTTAGTTTTCTTGACGTTTTTCCTTCAATTAAGCCTCTGCACTTGATTACTAGAGAGAGGTCAAAACTGTTAAGAGTACAGCGAGAACTAGATATCACATTTGAAAAGGTCATCAATGAATGTAGAGTGACAAAAGATTCGTCCACGGAAGCTGATAGAGAATGCATTATTGATGCTCTTTTTGAAGTTGAAGACCAAGGCAAAATCACACCCTTTTCACAAGACCACATTAAAGCAATTATGGTGGTAAATAAATTATTCGATACCTTATGCTGTTTTGTTTTGTTTTATTTATTTATTTATTTTATTTCCTGTTTCTTGTTTGCTTTTATTTATTTTCTAACGCACATCCTAGAATTTTGTAATGTCGGAAGTGATTAACACACCCTAGAACTATTAAGCTAATTATTAGAAAATGCACAAATTGAAGATTTTTATGGTAAAGATATAGAAAAGAAAAAGATCTTATTAAATAAAAAGAATGTACAAGAGTACTAAGGTTAAGTACTATTTCAAAATAAGAAAATGTTGAATCATTACTGGAAATGACCTTAAAATTTCATACAGGAAAAACTTTCTTAAACAATTAATTATATTTTATTGTATTTATTTATCTAATTTAGTAAGACATATGCCTTAATTTTCTTTTGAAATATTCAATTATACAAAGTAGTAATATTATTTCTAAGTACATTAGAAAATAAAGGATATACAAACATCTATACAAATTTTGCTAAGACTCAATCTGGATTAATGTTTCTTTTTAGTTTCTTTTTTATATTATAGATTTTTTTAAAAATGAAAATTTTCGTTACTATAGACAAAGCTATAACAACACTACAATGATTTTTATGTTGTTAGCCTATATACAAGCATTTGGGTTAAATATACAAAAAAGATGCTACTTACAAGGAATAAGTCAAAATGAGCAAAATATCAAGTTAAAATTGCTATCGAGTTCTCATGTCAGGAGAAAGTGAGTGATGCAAATTGTGTGCAAAAATAACTGCTCGAATCCAGTTAACAATTTTGTCAACTAGTTCATATTTGTCCACTTCTGCATTGGTAAATCTCCTATTGTTTCTTTCATTCCGGATAGTGTAGATGGTGGTGGTGAAAGCTACTTTATAAGATATAGGATTTGACACCCCATGTATTGAGTTACGAATAACCCAGCTCAAAGTATTTTCTCAATCATATGTATAGTTATTTCCTGGAAGCATATGCAAAATCCTACTCCATATAGCTTTTGAGAATGTACAAAGGAAGAAAAGATGGTCACGATCTTCTACTTCCATCTTACAAAGTACACATATGTCATTAACAATTCCTTACCATTGACTTAGCATCTTGAGCTGTTCTTGATAGCGAGCCATATGATGAAGGATTCTTTAGTATTCAAAGTTTGCTTTCAGAGTAGATTGTACTAAGGAACCTCATTTAAGTAGGATGATAAGAGAAAATGACAGGAATTATTAGCAAACTTACCACTTGGGTGAAGGGTCCAAGTGATAACATCTTCATTCTCCACATCTTGAAGTTGAGGGGAAAAGACTTATTAGAGAGTCAAAACCTCTAAAATTCTCCCTCCATATACCATTTCTGATCAAGTTGGAAACTTCGAAATTTAAAGGAATTATATTCCTCAAATGTACAACCTCCGAATTATGGATAAGAGGGCTAGAATCAAGCTAATTATCAAACCAAAGTCAAGTCTTTTCACCAATACCAATCCAATGTTCAATGCAAGGATAAATAAGGCCTCTCTGACCCATTTCTTGTGTATGAACTCAAGAGAACTCCCTTATACAAGTAGCTTGCCAGAAATTGGAGTTTTTGATATGATACTTATGGATCCATTTAGTCTGAAGTGTCTGTTTATCTGTGTAGTGCCTCCAAATTCTCTTGCACATTAGGATCTTCTGCATGATTGTAATAGAAATTATTCCTAGTCCTCCAAACTTCTTAGGGATAGTAATCTCACTCCATTTAATCTTTTCCTTCTTATCATTCTCTTCTTTGCCTAACCATAGGAATGCTTTCATGATTCTATCTATCTCTTTTATAATCTTCCTAGGCAAAGCAATATGGGCAATCTAGTGTAAATGTAAACTACTTAAGATAGAGATAATAAGAGTAAGTCTAGCAGCTTAAGAGAGCAATCGATTTTGCCAAGCTTGGATTCTAGGTTTAATCCTTTCTAAGAGAGGAAAACAATCATGATATTTAGCTTGGAAAAGGTGATTGGAACACCTAAGTAGTGGAAAGGAGTTGAATGAACATTAAGGCTAGTTACACTTATTTTTTCATCCATATTCCTGATATCTGCAGATATGTATAAGCTACTTTTCTTAGAGTTAAGTTTCAGATCAAGCCATTTCTCAAATACATTTAGAGCATTCATCAAGATTGTGATATAACATGGATCAATCTCTCATATAAGCATGAGATCATTTGCATACATTAAATGAGTCAAGTTGATCTCATTGCACTTATAATGAAATTGGAATCTTCGGTTACATGAGATCAACTTGCTTAACAGTCCTGACAAGCCTTCCATTACAAGAGTAAATAGATAGGGAGATCCCCTATCTCCCTATCAGATCCCCTTAGCAATTTTAAAAGATTTGGTTGAGATACCATTCACAAGCTCACTCAGTAAAGGGGTTTGAATACATGTCATTATCCAAGTATCAAATCGTGGAAGTAATTGCAAAACATCAAGACATATCTGTATAAACCTCCAACTAACCGTATCAAAAGCTTTGAAGAAGTCGATTTTGAGTAAACAACTTATGAAATTTTTACCCAAGTTATAATCCTTCAACAATTCTTGTAGGAGAAGAAAATTATCTCCTATGTTTCCATCAAGAGTGAAAGCTCCTTGTGTGGAATTAATGATTCCTGAGATAGCCATTTTACGCCTCTCTACTAGAAGTTTGGAAATTACGTTATAAACTATGTTGCAGCAGAAAATAGGTCTAAAATCATTCATCGTTTGTGAGGATTGCTTTTTGGTACCAAGCATATGTAAGTATGGTTTATTTTTTGGAGCAATTTGGATGAGGCAAAGTTTTCTAAGACTATCTCAGTGAAGAGCTTACCTATGATATCCCATGTTTTCTAAAAAAAGATAGCGATAAACCCATTAGGCCCAGGCGATTTAGAAGGATGGAGGCTAAATAATACTCGCTTGATGTCATGTTCAATGAATGGAGAGACCATGTATTCCTTGACATCTTGATCAATAGTACAGACAAAGAGCCACAAAGCATTAATTGAGGGCTAGGCTTAGTTGTATCAACAGTACCCATTAGTTACATAAAGTGTGATCTAGCAAGCTCTTGCAAGCTATGCAGTTTAATATATTCATTATCATTTCTATCTTGAAAGACCGTCATTTTATTGATATTCCTCCTAGCTAGTAAAGAAGAATGAAAGAATTTCGTGTTGCAATCCCCTTCTTTCATCCCATGAATCCTAGGCTTTTGTTCGAGGATAGACTTATGAAAACTAAGAGCATTATGAAACTCTCGTAGTCTTTGTTTTTCAACTTGTCTATATTCAGTATTATTATGAGCATAATCATAGCAGTTTTTTGTGCTTGAATCAATCTATCTTTGAGGGTGCTTAGATTTTGAATCAATCGCACATTTCGGTTTGTTATAGAATTGATGATTTTCTTTAATCAATTGAAAATTTTGGGTTAATTATACCATAGTAATTTTCTTAAGATATTCTTTTTTTTTTTCAAAACACAGTTTAAAGGTTTATTTGATTCAATAAATAATGAAATAAGTAACTCTGTCGCTACTTATCCCTTTTTATATTTATTTTGCTAAGCCAAGTCAATTAGTGATACAAAATTGCTGCAAATTACAGCAATAAAAAAAGGTGTCTATGACATTAGACAGGAATGATTGTTTGCCTTGGAATTATACTGGTACCAGATTTTCTAACCTTTCATATTGTTGATAGGATGTTAAAAGCATCTTTCGATTTGCGTGATATGTATTCCTAGTAGTTAGAGTGACACTATAAATATTAAATAATAACAACGCAAATCTCAAGAAAACAAGATGACCACTTCCTCCATTTTTGCACTTACAGAGGCCATGCATGTGAATATGATGTTAAGAGGCCATGCACGTGAATATGACGTTAAGTTTTTAGTTATTCCTAACTTATTTGAGATGAAGTAATTTGTTATGTAGATCTTATAATTTGATAATTTAAATATGTTTGACAGGATTGGAAACAATAGCAAGGATGTCACTTTGCAATTATTTCTTTTAGTAAAAAAGATACATAGTGTTTTCACTTAAACTTTTAGAATCATTTTTATTTTACTTATAACTATAGTTTAAATATACACTACTGCCACTTAGGTATAATATTTGTTTTGAAATTATTAGAGGGAAATTTGTAAAGCTTATGAAGAAATTTAGGAGCTTTGATTTTGAATCCCTCACAAGCTAGAAAAAGATATCAGGAAAAGTTCAAACACTACTTTCAGCTCAAGGTCATTACTTTTAAGAAAGAGACAAATTGGAAGGATAACATTAAACAAAAATATTTATATTTTTTAATATATACTTAATCCAATATTTGTTTACAAAACTATAGTTAGATATATTGTAGACCAAAATAAATACAAAATTAGCTGTCCAGAAGAAAAAAAATATTTATTAAGTTTTCTAACATACAATACTGTTTGCGTCTTTATGAGATTATCTAATTTCAGGATATTTTCGGTGGTGGAATTGATACTTCTTCTGTAGTCTTACAATGGGCGATGTCAGAAATGCTTAAAAATCCAAGAACAATGGAAAGAGCACAAGAAGAGATTAGGGAAGTCTTTGACCAAGTAGGACAAGTCGACGAATCAAATCTTCATCAATTGAAGTATTTGAAATCAGTAATCAAAGAAACGCTAAGATTACACCCTCCTCTTCCTTTACTTCTACCAAGGGAAAACAGTGAAAAAGTGGAGATCAATGGATATGAAATACCTATTAAAACTAGGATTATGGTCAGCGCCTATGCAATTGGAAGAGATCCCAATTATTGGACTGAAGCAGAGAGGTTTTGTCCAGAGAGATTCCTTGATAGTGCAGTTGATTACAAGGGTACAGATTTTGAGTTTATCCCTTTTGGAGCTGGAAGGAGGATTTGTCCCGGAATACAAACAGGTATAGCCATTGTTGAACTTGCACTTGCAAATTTGCTGTATCATTTTGATTGGAAGCTGCCTGATGGATTGAGCTCAGAAAATCTTGACATGTCTGAAGCTCGTGGCCTTACAGCCCATAGAAAAAATGACCTCTGCTTAGTTCCTAGTTTACATTATCTTTAGCTTATTGGGGGGAGAAAATTGGATTAATAAGGTTTTTGTCAAACGCCGTCTTGAAGTGCGTAAATCTTTGTTTGAAGCCATACAATAGTTATGGGTGTACTAGAATTATGAATCAAATATTTGCTTCGATTTATAACCAATATTTTCGCAGCTGACATTGTTGTAAGTTAAAAGGATTATATTCAAAGGATTAAATCAAAATAAAAAATTCTTTAAAAATATATGAAAAATATTATATATTTTTTTATATTTATATAATCTAATTTATCGATCTAAATTGATGGGCGTTGGAGCAAATGTGAACTACTATCTAGCTGATTAAATTTCTCCTTTTATTTTCTTATCTCTTTTTATGCTTTTGCCTTTGGTTTTTTGATTGGTTGGCTTCTTTATTTAGACTCTTGCCGATATTACTAAGGCAACTAATTCAACGCTGGATTGAGTTTGATGACTACTTTGTTTAATCAAAACGACATTTTAGATTGAAAAAAATCGGGTCCCTACAACGGAGGACAAAGACAGAGATGCCGAAACAGTCTATCTCTATTTTATGCTTATGAGTTCTCTATTCTTTGAGAGATGAGTTTTAAAATTTTGTGCCAATTTTCTATTTTATATTTAACAATAACCTTGAACTTTAAAGGTATCTTTGAATTTTAGTTTTTCTATTCGACAAGACTCTATTTTGGATATTTCTTTGCTGCTTTGTTTTACATACATAATAATATGTTATTTAAGATATTCAACAGTATTTTAGGTTTTAATAATTCTACTCTTCTTTTCAATCTTGATTTTTTTTTTGGTCCTAGACCAAGGTGTCCACCGGAGGACCCAGTGACTAATCCTCTGGCTGGTTTGTAGGCATCTCACAGGATGAGATAGCTGGCCCAAAGATTTCAATCAAAAGAAACCATCTACATATATGTATTTATGTTTAATATATTTGATAGGATAAATAACTTTTTTTAGTCTTCTTGCAATCCATAAATTTTTGTTACAATCATCTTTCTTAATTCCCGTTATTGATCCTACCATTAATAAGATATAACAAAGAAGCTCCACGATCCAAGTATGTAGATATGATCTTCCTCATCCTTTAAATACTTGAATATAAACAATAATTAGAATATACTAAAGAAAGTAAATCAAAATTTAACCAAGAATATAAATGTGATCGTATGGACTACATACTTAAAGATAGAGATGAAAAAAAAAGATTAAATTTGATATTTTAAATTGATCTAAATTTAATTAAATATTTTTAATATAATTAAATTTGAAAGATCAAATCATTCCAATAAGAAGTAAACAAGTTAAATTATATTTGATTGAATCCAAACTTTAAATATTTTAACTTGAATTTTTCCGACTCTAAAGGAGGAGAGGGCTTACCTATTGCCAACTCTATACACGCCATCCACATAGATAGGGACTCCCTTTGGGGCTTCCATTATGTGCACTATGCTGCTATTGTCCTTGCAATATATTTACAACACTTTGATTGGCAAAGTGTCAAACAACTAGAAATTCACAGCAGCTCATTGCCTTCATTAATGAATTGGATGCCTTTTCTCAATAACCAAACTAAATATTCTCATCTCATCATTTCAGCAATCGTTGATGTGCATTAAGTAGCAGGGCCTCTCCACGTCTGCCTAGTGTTGTAGGAATGGCAACTAAGCCATTTGAGCCCCAGAATGTGGAATTGAACTTGAGAGCTTGCGCCACAATCATTGCACAAAATCCACACCTATTCATTCGCCAAAAGAAAATTTTGATCCAAAAAATGAAGTAAAAGCAGCTGGTAGAAGAGTAAAGGAACGTATATGAATTCAACCACTTACCCTTTTGTTTTGGGTTTTATGGTATCTTATTCTGTCTCATAAATCTCAGCCATTCATTTATACGGGATCTACGCGGGACTCATATAAATAAATGGTTGAGATTCATTGGACACAATAAAACACCATAAAATTGGACAGAAGATCTGGACTCCTTGTTTTGGTATATGTCAGGCATTGGAGTTGCAACGATCTGCATTGTAAATTTTGATCATATAGTAACAATTTGAGAAACAAAAAAGGGATATTTTGTACAATCATATGTCAATACCTCTTGATCAAGCTTTCTCCAAAAATTTGACATGTCACAAATAGATTTAGAGCAAATTGGACACGAATAAATACAAAAAAACAAGTATAGTAAAACCCTATAAATCAATATTGTTGGGATCATAATATTTATTATTTTATAGAGATATTAATTAACCGATAAATTAATATTTATTAATTTAAAGAGATTTTTGTAATTGAT